>MOOZ01000647.1:139978-164703 GCA_002930495.1 Cecropterus lyciades | reverse complement strand
TATCAGGTAACGTTGAAAATGACGCAAATCGCCGCATATTACACACATAATTAAACCAGTGGCATTTCATTATATCATCAGATTTTAGGCTCAGAAATCATCTAATAAAATTTTCCAGAAATTTCCAGAAGTTTACCAATCCACATATAAGGGGGATGGCGAACTGAACCCTAAACTATTCTTACTCCGACACCCAGCAATGGGACAATAATGTTTTAACACTGTTTTTCATGCTTCTTTTTATAAGCATGAGCTAATTATGAATCATTTAGTGTAATGCGCCTGAAGGACATTGACAAGATATAATAATTAATGTTATGTTATAAAAACTAAGACCAAATGATTAACATTGAAAAAGTATGGTCAAGTGCTACATACGTGTTGTATGTACATAAATAATTTTAGCTGTCATGAACATAATCATGAAATAATGAAAGAACTCTTAATAATTATCATCATTTCAAATAAACACTTCATACATTGCAGTTCTTCTAATAACATGTGTGAATGAATGTGACATGCTCTTTTTTACGAAACTAGACGATCAAAAATTATAGCATTTGATGTTATGTGAAGATGTGATTTTGTTTGATCTGTTAGTGACATCAGGAATATTTAAAAAAATGTAACATTTTACCCCTTCAACTATAACTTATACAACCTCAAGACAAAAGTGCTACCATCTCAAATCCGCCTTGTTACTTATCACTTTCATTCAATAATATTTATTCATTTAAGAATTTTAAACAAGTATATAATATACCTACTTATCTACCTCCTCAATATAGTAATCCGCATGCAAAGTAGTAGAAATAAATACAAACAAGCACGAATAAACCGTAATTAGGTACTCATATAATTGCACCATTGTGCGTTTAAATTTTGGCGGGGTTGTAGTAGTAAAATTCCATGACAGGTATTAAGATAACTATGATAATATTTTATAAAATATTTTTAAATACTTTTTATTTAATTACTTTTATAGTGATATGGAATCATTTTGATATTCATCACCAAAATGTTTATAACATTTTTTTCATATCTTTAACTACTTTGTAGTCTGTGGTATTGCTATATGATAGGGAAGTGAGTCAATTTTGAAATATTTTTAATGTCGATACACTTTATATAACATATTATTCAATATTATTTATAAACACTGAACATATGAAATAAGGCACACTAATTTTATATTTTCAAAGATTTTAAAAAACTAAATACAAGCCATTACGATAAATTCAATTCAATATAAATTCAATTTAATATTATTATAAAGTTACATGATTTGTTTTTTATATAAATAGTAACCATGTGAATTAAAAGACCGATTGAATTAAAGTAGAATTCTTGAGTGCCCATTTCATATACTAAACTCATTTTTATACCTTCACCTATGTATCAGATGATGCGTAGCTATAATGATAACTTTAAAGATTTGGATTTGATAAATACTCGTCCTGGCTTATTTAAAAAACAAGTATCACTCACTACTTCTGTTGAGTAGTCTGTATGAACTATGAAATTCTCTTTTTTATAGTGTATTCCTCCACTTTCAATAACATTTTTGTTTATTTTTCGTTAGTTATCCGTGGTTTGTTAGTAATCCGTGGTTAACAGTGTTGGTTAGCGACATAATATAGAGATTATAATTGTTGTTTAATTGTAATCTTTGTTGTTTACTGTTTGTTAACCCAAATAAATAAATAAAAAAAATGTTATTGAAGGAAAGCAAATATAGAGCTGAAGTTTTGATTGCATTTCACTAAGCTAACATGCACTCTACCTGATGGTAAATAGCTACTGCTGCCCATGGACAAGGACTATAAGCAACTTTATGCAGAACAGGGATTCTTAGTGACATTCGGGATTCTGACTTACAAATGCGTTGCTACTCCCGAGGACTAAGATGGTTGAATCATATGAAAGTCAGCTGATGTTTATTGTTCAAACTGAAACATAGCAATAAGGTAAGCTATAGCGAGAACAGAATGAGCTCCGTCCTTTAGTTTTAAATTACTTAAATCGATAAACTATAGACATAGAGCAATAAATAAACAAAGATAATATTTAAATTGAAATAAATAGCGTTATCGATATCGAAATACCAGTATATTCTCATCACTACTAGCACGACAGCTGCATCATCCCTGCAAAACGTCTACTGGAAAAATATTTTCAGCCAATAGCAGCCCGGATCGTTACTGATGCTTTAACGTGATTGGTTGCGACCAAGGAATATTCCAGAATGCGCTAGTGACGTCGGTGATTACGCGCCCGCATATAAATTCCCCCGTCTATATCGGGCGCCATTTTATTACGTGAAGAGAAGCCGTCAATCGCGCACCTTTGCTGAGCGTTCTACGAGAAGTCTACAGAAGTCATTAAATAATACACTAAACTAAAAGTGAGTATTCGTTTTTCTACAATCCAAATAATGTAACACATTTGTACAATTTACGATTATGTTTTTGTTATTCATCAATTCTTTAATTTCATTACTTATCACTGATAACCGCGTGAGTATATCCTGGGTGGCCCCTTGAACTTTCCGTTCTCGATTAGTCATCATTCATCAGGTATGGTACTAGGAAATTATTGATATGACTAATCCTTTTATTTCCTACTCTATATATCAATTTGATTGAAGATCCTTGTATCGATTTTCTTTGTTCGCCTGCAAAATTTCACGTGGTCCCTTAATGGTTTGTAGAAATTTTAGATTTATTGTACATCATTGATTATAAAGTCCTCCCTTATTTAAAGAATGCACTTATTGGTTCTAGACTTTATTTAATTGTCTAGTTTAACGACGAAGTTTTCCAGAACGTTCGCGCGTGGTATTGATTTTCCGCAATGGCGGCCATGTGTGGAATCGTGGTTTCCGCGCCATGTTGAAGTTAAACTCGCTTTTTATTGAGAGGAATAAAAGCAGACTTCAGTCATAAATACTTTATATTAGTTTATAGGTGAACGCGATAAGCGAAGAGCATTTCATAATTAATATTAGTGGATTTGCACATGGTAGTTAGTGTTGCGGCATCTGAACTGCACTTAAGTACACCTACTTAAAAAGTAGTAATTTTGAACCGGACCGGCTATATATATTGCTTCTATATCCCTCCATTTACTAGGATATTTTGCGAGTTGTAAATTACGATAATTTTAACACTTAAACGTTTTTTGTTACAGATGGCGAAAGCACCAGCGGTAGGTATTGATTTGGGTACCACCTACTCGTGTGTGGGTGTATTCCAACACGGGAAGGTAGAGATCATCGCCAACGACCAGGGCAATAGGACCACGCCCTCGTATGTCGCGTTCACCGACACCGAGCGCCTCATCGGCGATGCCGCCAAGAACCAGGTGGCAATGAACCCCAACAACACCATTTTCGGTGAGTTTAATTATTTGTAAAATGTGATTCTGTTGACCCATCTTTGTGTATAGGTTTACTCGTTTCTAGGAGTATTATAAGCAAGTGTCCACAATGTTCATCAATACTGTACTTATCTTTATTCATGAATATAGCCTGTATTTTCTTAACATATAGCCTATAGGTTACATCGTAAATAAGATTGCAAGTAGGTGATAAAATTGATTATGTACATTGAGTATAGCTAGTTGCAGAACAACTGCAATTTGTAGATTTTACTGTTTTATTAGCAGTTTGGATTTTTAATATTGCATTATATCAGTTTTTCCTTGTTTTACTCGTTTCTAGGAGTACTATAAGCAAGTGTCCACAATGTTCCAGTATTAGCATGATGAATATTATCAATACTGAACTTATGTTAATTCATGAATATAGCCTGTATTTTATTATCATATAGCCTATAGGTTAGAAGATAAGATTGCAAGTAGATAACATTTATTATGTACATTGAGTAAAGCTAGTTACAGAACAACTGCAATTGGTAGATTTTCCTGTTTTATCCAGCAGTTTGGATTTTTAATATGGCATTATACCAGTTTTTCCTTAATCTTTCCTGGTATAATAACATGTTTGATATAAAACAATAATACCATAGATGCTTCCTAATTTTAGTTTTAATTTACTCAAAATAATATTTGGTAGTACAGGTGGGTTCATTTGTTGTTTAAGCTTATTTGTTACACACTTTACCTGCAGACAATGATGAGAATTTAATGTAATTATCGTAACATGCTCATTAGCACACAATGATAACAAATGATTATAATGGCATTAGTATCTGAAGTTTAAACAATGGGAACAACAAATAATAATTCATTTTTGGGATCATGTTTAGAAATTTTAAATGATGATAACCAATATACTAGACTAGAGTCTCTGATCATATTGAATGAGAAAAATAATCTGAGTAAACAAATATATTCATAACTTGTGGAATTATGTAGTTCACAATATTCAACCATGTTTTCTATTGTTACAGATGCCAAACGTCTAATCGGCCGCAAATTCGAAGATGCCACGGTACAAGCAGATATGAAGCACTGGCCTTTCGAGGTTGTCAGTGATGGTGGCAAACCAAAGATCAAAGTCTCATACAAGGGAGAGGACAAGACATTCTTCCCCGAGGAAGTGAGCTCTATGGTGCTTACAAAAATGAAGGAAACAGCTGAGGCTTACCTTGGTAAAACAGTGCAGAACGCAGTAATTACGGTTCCAGCGTACTTTAACGACTCACAGCGACAGGCCACTAAAGATGCGGGTACCATTTCTGGCCTGAACGTTCTCCGTATCATCAACGAACCGACTGCTGCAGCGATTGCGTACGGCCTTGACAAAAAGGGCGGTGGAGAACGTAACGTCCTTATTTTCGATCTCGGCGGTGGTACCTTCGACGTGTCCATCCTGACCATCGAGGATGGTATCTTTGAAGTAAAGTCCACCGCTGGCGACACGCACTTGGGAGGAGAGGACTTCGATAACCGTATGGTGAATCACTTCGTCCAAGAATTCAAGAGGAAATACAAGAAAGACCTCACTACTAACAAGAGGGCTTTGAGGCGGCTCCGTACTGCTTGTGAAAGGGCGAAGAGGACCTTGTCCTCTTCCACCCAGGCGAGTATTGAAATCGATTCTCTCTTTGAGGGTATCGACTTCTACACGTCCATCACTAGGGCTCGCTTCGAAGAACTGAACGCTGACCTGTTCAGATCGACCATGGAACCCGTCGAAAAGTCTCTTCGCGACGCTAAAATGGACAAGTCTCAAATCAACGACATCGTACTTGTCGGAGGTTCTACCCGTATTCCCAAGGTGCAGAAGCTCCTGCAGGACTTCTTTAATGGAAAGGAGCTGAACAAGTCCATTAACCCTGACGAGGCCGTCGCCTATGGCGCCGCAGTGCAGGCTGCCATTTTGCACGGCGACAAGTCCGAGGAGGTCCAGGACCTGCTGCTGCTCGACGTGACCCCGTTGTCGCTCGGTATCGAGACCGCCGGCGGAGTCATGACTACACTCATTAAGCGCAACACTACCATTCCCACCAAGCAGACCCAGACCTTCACCACGTATTCCGATAACCAACCTGGAGTGCTCATCCAAGTCTTCGAGGGCGAGCGCGCCATGACTAAGGACAACAACCTCCTCGGTAAATTCGAACTAACCGGCATTCCCCCCGCGCCTCGTGGCGTACCCCAGATCGAGGTGACGTTCGACATCGACGCCAACGGTATCCTGAACGTGTCGGCCGTCGAGAAGTCTACCAACAAGGAGAACAAGATCACGATCACCAATGACAAGGGTCGTCTGTCAAAGGAGGAGATCGAGAGGATGGTGAATGAGGCTGAGAAGTACAGGAACGAGGACGAAAAGCAAAAGGAGACTATCCAGGCGAAGAACGCCTTGGAGTCATATTGCTTCAACATGAAGTCCACCATGGAGGATGAGAAGCTGAAGGATAAGATCACCGACTCCGACAAGCAGACGATCCTAGATAAGTGCAACGACACTATCAAGTGGCTGGACTCTAACCAGCTGGCCGATAAGGAGGAATACGAGCATAAGCAGAAAGAGCTTGAGGGCATCTGCAACCCGATCATCACGAAGCTGTACCAGGGTGCGGGAGGGGCTCCAGGCGGCATGCCGGGCGGTATGCCGGGCTTCCCCGGCGGAGCGCCCGGAGCCGGCGGAGCGGCACCTGGCGCCGGCGGTGCGGGTCCCACCATCGAGGAGGTCGATTAAACCAACATTCCACAGCTTTCCACCTGATTATTACGGTGATGAAACGCCTCTCTCAACTTAATCCAAATATAATAATTTAATCTCATGATTTGTTTCATTTTTAGTTTCATCTTAATAAAACTGATACTTACTATTGCTTTAAATTGGATGCACAAATAAGTATATTTTTCAACATAATTTCTTTCACACAAGTCACTGATTCACAAAGATACGATACGAACATAAATACCTAGACTGAAGAAAATTTTCATCGTTCATGTTGCCTGAATGAAGTCTACAATATACTGCTCATAATAGTAATTTTTGCACTAGGGTACAAAAACTTTTACACACTTTTTACGCAAGAAGTTAGTGTCTTTAGTACCAGATTATAACGTTTCCTCAAAATATTGTTTTCGCTCATCATTACGAAATAGAACACGTAGCGTGAAATGTAATTTATTAGCGAAAATGGAAACAATGATTGCTTCCAGGAAACTAAACATACTGTTTCGAATTTCCCGAAACAAGTTGAAATTCGTATGATTCTGGTAATTTTAAGTTTTAAAAGTAACCATTACTTTAAAATTATCAGAAACGTAACAATTTCTAGAAATTCTAGATTTGATAACACTCATAACCTATAAAATGTTCTATTGTAGTTAATTTCAGATAAGGAGAAAATTCTGATTCTCCCAAAACAATCTAAGATGTATCATTGAACTGGATCGTAGGTCCTGGTACCTATTTTTAATACCAATCTGAATGCTCTTTGAATTATGGGTTCAATAGCACACGTAACCTATTTGAATTTATGAGTAAATACGAGAACGTAATTACATTTTAACGTGGGTGGAAAGTAGCTGTTAGAGGTCTTCGCCCGAGTTAGTAGACTTCACATATTGTCAAAGTTAAAAATAGATAAGGTACTTTTAAGTTTTATTCAGTTTAATGAAACGTTTTAATTGAAATTAACATTTTTCGCAAATATTTCAATATCATGCACCGCCATACGTGTTTGTAGACGATGGGTGGAAACTCACTAGATAGATGTAGATGTCACTTATATAATAAAGATAAGTTTGTTAGCCTGGATAGATGTTGTTACCCTTTCGCGCAATAGTTACTGTGCTACAGGATTTAGATGTGCCACACAGTTTATGATCCGGATTAACACGGAATACCTACTTTACAGTGGTAAACGTGATTCAAGCGGGCGGTGCCGCGGGGATAAGCTAGTAGTACGTAGTACTTACATCGTTTCATCTTCTATGAATATTATTCTTATAATTCGGAATTTTATAAAATGGTTTTAATAAATGGCCTACATTCTAAGATTACGGAAATGCCGCGAAAGGACTGTTCCGCCTGGCCTTCGAAGATTGCCCTATATAGTAATCGCTTCAACCGTATGGATGCCTACTCGGTAGTATTAATAAAGCAAGGCCTATGATGTCTGACGAACATATAAGGAGTGAATGCCAGCCAGATCCTACGAAATTATTATCTATTCAATCTAAGGGTATCTACAACTATAAAAGTAATCTTATTGTCACGATTTTTGATTTAAGTAAGCTTTGGTAAAGTCTGTTTGTCTGAAAGCGATAAAGTCGAAAATTACCAAACGGATTTTTATACGGTTTTCAACAATAGAAAGAGTGATTTCTGAGGTATATGATTTAATATATATATTATATAAATGTTGAAGAGGTCGCAAAAAATCTCGCCACCTGGGAGATTTCCACGCGAACACCACGTAAACTAGTCAAGATACAGTTGAGTAATGTACTAATCCGGCAGTCAGTATTAATCTATGTAAGTTAGTTTAGGCATTTAATGTAAATTAAAATTGCTATGTACACTATATTAAACCGATGAATAGATTTTGATATATCGTTGTTATAATAGATTTTGATATAGCAGCGAAACATTTAAAGCTCGGCGAGCCAGCGTTCTTTCCTTGAGATGTCTACGGCGACTCCGTCCCCTTTGCCCCGCATCACTCGACCGCCTGTTCATCTATACTAACATTATAAAGAGGAAAGCTTTGTATTTTTGTATGTTTGTATTTTTGGTTTTTTGTATGTTTGTAATTAATAAACTCAAAAACTACTGAACCGATTTTAATAATTCTTTCACCATTAGTATTCTACATTATTCCAAAGTAACATAGGCTATATTTATTACTAGAAAAAAATAAGGGATCCTTGCTAAAACTTCAGTAATGTGAACCATGGTGTTAAAAAATTCCTAAAAATTCTTTTCGTCGCTTACGCTGCGAAAACTATAGACGATATAACAAAAAAATGTTCTACAATATTAGAGCACATATCAATATCTACGTAAAACCTCGCGATATATCTAACTATTGTAGTTATGTCACTACAACCACTTTTAACATTTTAAAAGTTAATAAAAAAGCTGATCAAATTCAGGTTATGATAACATAAGGTGTCGTTAGAAGCCTCTTCATTGTCCGCTGGTTATAGATTGGATGAAGTTACGTTAAATTGACTACAGCGCCCTCTAGGGGATTTAAAGTAAAGAATTTAAAAAAAAGTTGTGTGGGGTATGAAATGAAAGAGCTTTCTTAACACATTTGAAATATGTAAACATTTTTAGCTATTGCTCACGGCCTTGCATGCAATCACCTAAATTCACGTAACTCCAAAATAAGTTAAATAAAAAAAAAGTTGAAAAACTAAAACCCGACTACTAAAAACACGCTCTAAAAAGTACGATACAAGAAAATAATCTCCGCTGAAATTATAATGTACAAACTATCAAAAATTTATCGGCTAATAAATAAACAACTTAAACGTATAATATTTTAACGTATTTTTATACGTCATACTGATAGTTTATAGGAAAGTAGTGGTCGTATGCCACCTACTGTAGGAAAAGCAGATTTATTATAATAATAAAATAAAATCAAAGTGGCATACAATCACGTCTATTCTTTAAACAAATCTCTATCAGTATGACGTAAAAAATACGTTAAAATATAATACGTGTAAGTAAATTGTTTATTTATTAGCCGGTTTAATAGTATGTGCATTATAATTTCAGCGGCGACTTTTTTCTTATTTCTTACTTTTTAACCGACATCGACATTGAAAAGGAGGTGGTTCTATGTTCGACTGTATGTATTTCTTTTTTAGAGCGCGTTTTTATTAGTCGGATTTTAGTTTTTAAATTTTCTTTTCATTTTATATTGTAAAAGTAGCTACAATATAAAATAAAAAGTAAGTTCACCTGGTGGAAGTGGTCACTGCCCATGGACATCGTTAATCAAGACAAAATTAGATTCTTATCTGCGGTTGGCCGCAGATGCGGTGCCAAGTACTTTTGAAGGCTAAATAGGAAATTAGGAACGTCGCGGAATAGTATGTCTCTCTCTATACTTACTTGAAACCAGAACTTAACCGAGCTTAGCACTGTTGCTTTTAGGAAGAAATAGGTATATATTTATATCTTGAACAACTGTTGCCGTCATCGACACACTTTCCCGGGGCGGTGACCTTAGCAAAAGCCTCAAAATGTTGTTGGATGGATGGACGAATGAAAATGATTATAAAATTCAATGCAATTAACGTGTCTGTTCTTGTAAATTTATGTTACTTTAGGGATTAATTTTTGCACACCTTGACATCGGGCAACATACGTATAGGTACTACACTACACATCTAAATGTCATGTAATATTCAACTACGTATAGCACGATCAATACGCCACACAAACGTCTCAAATTTATCAGATCCTGAATTTTTATTCAGAAAGATTCAGCTTGGATGAAAAAGATCTTATGAGATTGATATTTTTTACTAGAATCGTGAATATAAACAATGGACATAATTTAATTTGTTGTAGTTAAGATAAAAAGTGTAAAAGCCACAATAGGCTTCACTTATCACTTCGTTTTAGGGGTGGAACACTCATAGCAAAATGAAAATAATAAATAATGTACAAAAAAAATATATTATATAACAAGTCTAACATTATTAATTATGTAAATATTGCATTTTTGGCAGACGAAAATTTAATACCTACTTTGTGTCAATTTCCTCAGAAGCTTCAAAATAGGATAATTTAAAATCACTTAAGTTAATTATGAAAACACATGAATGACGAAGTAATAATTATATGGATAGCTGAGCTAAAAAAAAATCCAATGGAAAAGTCTGAATATGAACCGTAATATATTTTCGCGTAATACTTATCATTTTACAACTACCAGGCTTTCATGTCTATATAATTAAAAGAAAATTATTCCAAGAAACAAAAGGGGTCAAAGCGAGCCTGGATGTAACAAGAACAGTTTTACATTATGATCACACTCTACAGCGCAAATAACACGCCATAGATATAAATGAAAACTCATAGAGAGCGTCACTTCAGACTAGCGTGACGTCACTAGCTTCCACCTGGGCTCTGGACCCCCGAAAGATAGGGCGGGGGTGGTTGTATATATACGGCTAGGATACAAAACTTTGATAGCGTGATTCAGGATTGGGTGCGTTTTCATGAAATTCTCATAGAATTCCTTAGATTTAAGTATTGAAAATTAAGTACAGTGTATAGGACGATATTTGCTTGGATATAAAGCTAAGTACGGATTATTTTAATGAAATATATTTTGTAAAGGTCAGGGTAGTGCAAAAATTGAATAATTACTTTTTATGTTCAACTCATAACTTAAGGCGTTGATTTTTATCTTAAATTAATATCGAATTATTTATTGCTCGTATCAAATAATGTTTTTGTGTAATGAAATGCACACAAATCAATATTAAGGGGTGCTCGCACACACCCTCCTCTTCAATCGAGATGAAAAGCGATCGTGTGCTTACCCTTTTTGTATAAAATCAATATCAAGAAGGGCTGCTTTCAATGGTGATGTTTTGTTAATTGTAAACTATAGAACAGACGATGAAAAAAATAATATGTATCGAAATATTAACACCTGATCATAAATCGAGTTTCCCTGAATATTTCCGCATGTGTACAGCTGAGGACTACTGGGAATATTTAATTTCGGCCCACGCTTATTTATTTCTGAATGTTTAATTTTGTTCGTCGAAAATAAACCGAGTGTTGATAACAGACGGTGCAAACACCGCGATCAACTGGCGGTCTCGTTTTATCTTGGTTGCTAAGGTTCGTGTGCAAAGAAAATGTCATTTAGTTTTTCTATAGCTTTTGAATAAGAGTTATTTGAAATATTAGAACTTTTGAAGCGCTATATGACGGGTTAACGCACATGATCGGGTGACTTACTGTTTCTGACCGATGATATTATTGAAAATAAGATTAATATTGACTATATTTCAGAACCAGGTTTATATTTTAAAGAATTATAGTAGCAAACGGATTTTATGTGGTTACTACCGTGACTCGAATAGTTTTAAATTCAATATTGACCATGAGAACATTCTTTATCTATACAAACTTAGAAAATACTAAATAACTAAGGGATATTAATAAAAAATGTTGACAAAGCAAACCATTTATGGTTGGATATTATTTATTTTGCACACACCATCTAAATCCTATTATTTAAATACATACGCAATACACATACGTATGGGTATTTTTGGAAAATATGGGCGCATTGACACATAGATTTTCTATGAATCCACTCTGAATTAGCGTGGTAGAGAACGTTTGGTTTTGTGGTATTTAAAATAGAATGCAAATGTTCATGTATTTATGATATACATAGATACACTTTAAATTATAAAATTATCCTAGCTTGGGAGTATTATTCGTATAAAAATGTAGGTATATCTTAAAATAAACGTGTAACAATTCTTTATAGTTGGACTTCCGCGGAACCAGCCACACCAAACCACATCCATTGACCATGAGTTCTGCTGTATATCATAAAACAGAATTGAAAGTGGTCCCGGCAGTGTTAAAAATCCTTACCTAATCACAGGCACAGATAAATCATAGTTTTCAGATGTTGATTACAGGTGTCCATAGGCCTTAGGGATAGGTAATCAGTAGATGTCAAATTCCAAACCGATAATCTTTTAAGAACTGTTTTTTCGTTACATATTTATTACTTTACTAACGCTATGACCAATACAATGCACTTAAAATGATATATTGAACACAAAAACTTGATAAGATATAGGTGCATGTAGGTTAGTTTATCAAGGCAGATAACGCTAGTTATGTTTACTGGACACATTGTGTGTTCAGGCGTAGCGAGTGCAATGCGTAATTCAATACTATATCTAATATTATAAACTGTCAATAATACATACATACACGTGTACACGCGACGCTTAGATAATTATTTTAAAAAATACGAGATAAATTTTATAAAAATGAAATTAATGCTTATAAAAATATTATTTGAAGGTTTGAAAACTGAAGGGTTCAAATATTTAAGTAGTCGTCAGGTGTGGCAACGAAATGGCATTTGTCACCAACCACAAATTGTACTATCATCCGATTGACGGTTATTTTATCATCATATCATATTGGTGCCTCTACATTTGCTTCTAGTTTAATATAAAGTTTTTTTTTTATATATATCTATAATTGCGTTAAAACTGGAAATTATCCATTTTCCGGTTTTAATGCAATTATCGTTAAAATATTCTTGATCAATATAAAAATTGTGATTTTTCGATATAAAACTTTTGGTCGTATTTACATTTTAATTATCTGCTTACCTGTTTTTTTCTGTTAGACGTAAGATTAATATATAAGTTTACAAAATTTAGAAGTTTTAGTAGCATATTTCAAGGAGAGAAGTATAAGGATCATTTCTAAAATAGGCAAAAAAACAACAAATCACATAGTTTATTTTATTGGCATACAACAACAGAATCGACGTTCAAATCAATTTACTCTTTATTTTGTGCTATACAAAACAACGGACAATTTAACCATATATTATGTATCTACATTATTTTTGTTATCACGATTATAATATAACGTACAAATAGCGTCTGACCGTGTCGTGATTCGTGATAGATAGTTATATATGGAAATTTTCACTGGCGGATCCAGGGGAAAGAGGGCTAGACGCTAAACTCTACCCCAAACTATAATTTAAATACTTACATCCATCTGTCATGCGGCAATTTTTCAGATATAGGAGGATCAAGCCCTTTGAAAACCTAAAAATATATGATATAGCATTTTTCGACTGAAGACACTTTTTTCGAATCCAAATTCTTTGAAAGCTCATCTTTGACTGGTCAAGCCCTTCCCCCAAACGAAAATCCTAGTGTTTTTAGTATTTTATCTAACAACTTCCTAAGACACAATTACAAAAAGTATAATATAAGTAGGTACTCATAAATATGACCCATAAAAAGATACGAACTAGATATGTCCAATAATTTTTTTTATTTGATATGCATTTGCACTGAAAACGGTATGTTCAGATGGAAAATGTCGTACAAAGTATTATTTGGATTTCTTCTACATATATAATGTATATTGTTCTGAATAAATGCAGGTTTATTATGCACTAATATAGTACATACATATAAAATACTAAGAAAAAATAATTAATTTATGACTTCATAAAAATGAGTATAATTATATGGATGTCTATAATTTAAGTAGAATATTTAAGTAGCATATTTATTAGAATTAAGTACCTACTTAATTGTAATAAAGATGCTAATTCAACATAGCGTCCTGTTTTAGGTTTTATCTAAAAACTTTGCTTAGGCATAATTTTATACATCGTTCAAATGAAAAAAGTATTTTTAAAGATCTTGAATGTATAAGGTCATATAACATATATCATGACACGACACGTCTGACGCTTTTCGAAAATTTACTTTAGCTCTATCTTTTCAATATTAATGATCACTTTGTATATTAAGTACCTATATATAAATATTAAGTATTTTATATACGGTAGGTATGTTTTATAAAAACATTATACTGTTTATGAGCAGGCGTTTTAAAGAAAAAATATTGCAGAAGTGTTACAACTTCTCGATGGAACGCCTCAAGAATTGAATTTCTTTTAACACACTACAAACCAGAACAAAACTACCTAATCACCCCTATTAATATTGAAAAGTCAGATCTAAGAACAGTTATAGATATAACCAATAAATTTAACATTTCAGCAAGCGGACATAACATTATATCTATAGCTGAGCAACCGTTTTTTAAATATTCTATTATTTCCTAGAAGAGTAGAAGATTTTAACGAGTTCTTAGAAATTATTTTCTAGAATCTGCTTATTTATTACAAAGAAGAATAGTAGTAATTATTGCAACATTTCTAAGAATTTATGAATTATTTTCTATTTTTACGCAAAGTTTTCTATCAGCCTAGTTACAGTTAGTTATATGGACAATCTTAAGCGGCGTGCTCAGCTATACATACAAATGTCTTAAATTTATCTAGTTTAATTATTATTTACAATACTGATACAAAACTTTTTATAAATATCGCAATCGCTTCCTTGCGTTGGTCAAAGTCATGCAAACCATTTTTTTGTAAAATTTATCGTTAAGTACATAGAGGAATGCATGATTTTGAAATACCATCTAACTTCTACTTTGATCTTTGTCAATAAGGCAGGCGGGAGCTCGTTCTATCTCATACCATCTAGACATTACATAGCTATGGCAATTTTCGTCAAAACGAAGCATATTGGGTGCATCCATATACATATTTCTTTACGGAATATATACATATATTGCGTTAAGTATTGATAGTGTGTGATGGTAATGAAAATTAATCTACTCGAAGTCAATGTTGTTTAAGGCAAAAGTTGACGTGGAATTGCCCTGCCTCAAATATATCGATATGAAGTATACTTATTGAAATAATAAATTAAGCATTAAACATAAATAAGTATTTCAATGAAGACAATTTGAAAAGTAAGACAGGTTCAAAATTGAAAATTAAGAATGATTTAATAGATAAGTAAAAATTGGATGATTCCCAATCGTTCCAACGAAAAATGCCGCTCAATTTTACATTAGAATATGTTGGACTTTGGTCGTCTGTATCTAACACATATTATATATGCAACATTATTTAAGCATAGTTCAAGGTTCATAAATAATTAATGTAAATTTTGGTAATTAAAAACACGTAATAGTGTCGTTTATGGCAACGGTTACCCTTTATTATTTCTATTGTAAAGGAATATTTAAATATTATATAAAATAAATTTCTTTTCATTTATATTAGAGTTAATTTATAACATAACAAAAAACTGTTTTAAATTAATAATATCCTTATATGTATTACTGCCTTGTAGTTTTTTAGATTATTTAAATTATCTATTAATTATGAATCCTTTGAAAAGTGACGTAACATATTTGTAAATTTAATAAACTTCGTTTTTACTCTTTAATTACGCATCGTATATTAATAATTACATTACACTTAGATCAGAATTACATATCAAATAACATGCTCTATTAACACGCATTTTGCATATTTATACCTAGATGACAATTAATTATTAAAAATGTATTTAATACGGGCACCTCATGCTAAATAAACAATGACATATATATATTTTTTTTTCCTAACGACCAGTAATTCCAGTTGAAATTAAATCACTTACAAAAATAATAATTTGTATATTTACAATTTGCCAATATAATATAACAAAAATTAAGATACGGTACACCTAACATTACATCCTAGAATGGCGGTTCATACATTATTTTTGCGAAGTAAAGTCAATTTAATTAAAACAATGTCATAGATGGGATTAACTTTTTTGATCGTTTATAATTGAGGAACCCGACAATGGAAAATAGATAAAGTAAAAAATACACATTTTATATAATAAGAATACGTTAATTCCGATTTAGTTGGACTATATCGCTATAAATTATGTAGAAGGCACAGGCGTCGCCACCCGTTGAACCGTGGGACATTGTTTTTTGCAATTCTAAAGGGGGTCAGCTGCCCATTTTGCAAAGCTTAGCGGTAGAAATGGAATGCAACGTGTAAGAGAGAAGGGTTGCAGTCCTGCCTCTCCTTACCGATGCCCATGGTTGTAGGTGGCCTACCTGTGCCTTGTCGAACTTCGTAAGTGAATTGAATGTTGTAAAGAATGACCTGAAGTAAATGAATCCGAGTTTCAGAGAAAAGTATTGGTTTAACTATAACTAAACATGAATGTTTACACATAGTATTATATCATATCATAAATAAATTCACAGATAAATTAACATGGCCAATCTGCTTAGTAATTGCCAAAAATAACCCTTACAAACAGAATAAAAACAATGATAAAATAACGATTCATGTTCAAACAAGCATTCAAGATAAAATGGCAGTTATTTCGAAATTGCAGTACAATTATTAATTTGTGTAGATATAAAACATGTTCTGTTTATGCACTACAATCAAATATATATAATATATTTTCTTAATATCTTGTGTATATTTATCATTTGTGGTTGTTGTGGTTATGAGTTTGTTTCACGGAATTTTGATGTGTTCGAAGTGTTCTGATATAATCAGATGTCATTCATAAATACTATCTAACACTTTCTTAAAAGTACTTGTTTTCGTTGCAAGACCGTCTTTCAAATCTTGCACGACAACATGATCAAATTTCTTACAACTTACAACAATTATTTGGTTTTGTTATAATTGTAACCATGTAAAAAGTCACTAAAATTACCTCAAGAGTCTAAGTTTGAGATTATATATAAGAACTATCTACTTAGGAAATTAAAATAGCCCATTAATACATACACCGAGGTTTCGTTACGATACTTCCTTTCCAGTAATCAAACAAAGAGAATCCAAATGCAAAGCCGAGTCGTGACGTGCCAGGGGCATCAAACAAATTACAGTTTTTTTTTGTATTAACAATACGTATTTTTAATTCGGGCAATTTTTAATGCGGCAAAAACGGGGCGACAATATTCGCAATAGGGGGAGGCAAAGTCAACTTTGCCCCGGGCGGCTCCAACCCGCAGTACGCCGCTGATGCAATGTAATGCAATTAGATACCTACTGTTCTCATTGTTCATTCATATAGAGCAGGAGCATTAACTATATTTTGCTAAAACTATTTAAACATTTAAAACTTAATAAAACAGAATAAACCTACAAATATTGCACATCAACGCATCCTTACAAGTTATGCAACATCGAATTCCGTCAACTTATCCTAAATACAGCTATAAATATACACAAATAAATATTTACCGTCGTTTCAACAAACAGTCTATAATAATTACTTATATTTTCTTGCTAATTTTTCTCCGGATGAGAACAGCCGACTATCTATATTAAATTTGAAGCATAAGCGCTTCCTTACTATACAATGTTTTAGGATTTTAATCCATTTCATATTCAGCACAAGATAACTTAATTGATTTAAATTTCTATTAAATACAGTGAGAATTGTGGTTAACATTCCGTCGTTTTACTTAGCAAATCTTCGTTTATCGACACTAAGTTTGCATTCAACAAATTAAGTCATGTTTTTTCTTAAACAGTCACTTTATAATAAATAGGTTTTTCTTATTTATTGTTTTTTTATTATAAAAAATAGATCAGTTTTTTATTATTTTCAAATGAAATTAGTTTGTGTTTTTTCTTTGATTGATTACTAATGGTACTTAACATTCACCGGCCAAACCATTAGAATGCTAACCACAAAACAACAAATGACTATCCTATTAATTCGACATGGTGTTTATTTCGGGGTTTATGAAGTTGTGCTTTTTGAAATACTAAAGATACACTTCCTGGCGCATTCTACGCATCCGATCGAGTCTCATCAATTTCGTTATTATCAAAAGTTTTTATCACTTCCAATGTTAACTCGTTTGGCAGTTGTCGATTCTAGTCCTTCTCTAGTCCTTTCTTTGTCCTATCGTCGGTTCCCGGCTACATCCAGGCGATGGTTGGCGAGCCATCCGAGAGGGAGTCTATGGACCGCAGGACGTTTTGCGCCTGCTGTCAGTAAAGTGAAGAGCTGGAGCAAGGTCCGTCCACTCCTTGCAACTGTTGCTCTGGATTCGTTACTAGCTGGAATTATTTAAAATACGTTACGTGTTATGTATATAATAATACAGAAGCTAAATTATCTTAACTTTAAAGAACAAATACAATGAAAAAAAAGGATACTAAATGAATATTAATTTTATCACACTTATTTCTTTTCACATTTAGCATAGTATTTAAATCTTATCTTCAAACTCATCGGCCGGCATTACTTCTGACGTGCCTTGTACGAGGATGTCGCTGAACACCAGAATCACTTACGGACGTGGAGCAATTAAATTCCCTGGATTATACTATAAGTCTCTGGCACAACGCAACGCATTTATCTACCAACGTACTTACCTACTATTCGAGCTATGCTTACTTCTTAAAATGTCATAATGGATATTAACCCTGGGCATTACCACAACATCTTTATTTACTATGCTTTTCTCGACATTATATTTCTTATAGGAAAAACATTTAACCTGTAAAAACTACTTTAAACTAGCAAAATCAATCAAAACTACTTTTGAATAATCTGGTCAGTTAAAATTAGGTACTTCTCCTGTTTAATTCAATTAATAGAACTTTTTACTGGTAAAGAGTTCCGACCGTACGAACTTTTATGCACACCATACTCACTTCTCTAATCTCACAGACGGCAGGCAGCAGCCCGTCGGTAGAGTTATTAGGCGATCGCGGCGAGGGCGCGGGCGGCGCGCGCGCGTCGCGCCCGGCGGCCATCTTGTCGTGCAGCTGCGCGAGCCGCATGCTCATCTGCCGACGCTCCTTCTGTTCCCGCTCGCGCTCCCACCGCTTGGCGCTGTACGACCTAATCGACGACGAGCTGCTCTGCACCGAACTTAGACTTGGACGTCGCGAACCTGATCACCACGGAAATACATTAGCACGATTCAGTTTTGCCAGTCTAGACTCTGGTCATGGTAGTACATAGGCACAACTATCGGTTCTGCCTGTGTATTTCAGTTTTGACAGTCGGAAGCTTGAAATAGGTTCAGAGGTGGGGTTTGAATTTCGGTAATTGAAAAGTTTTGAAAATCATGATTCAGACATCATTTAGTTGATTTTATTTCGATTGTTTAAAGTTTTGAAAACAGATTGCGATAATGAATCATCACAAGCTTATATTTTTTGTCGATTTTATATCGAATTTCTAGTGAGAATATCGATCTTCCATTCAATTTTGTTTTTGCTATTAGTTTTCATCAGACGATGAATATTTTTTGTAAACAAGAATATAATCTGTGACGGTAAAGTAATCAGACCACATTATCGAAGATACTACATTTGATGTACTTACTCTTTACTACTTACGTCTATTTGACAGGTATTTCTTTCATCCCTAATACACATACTTTAGTTAGCTTTGAAATTTAAATTATTTTGGAAATATTTGCTTTAAGTGTAACCTAAACTCTACTTGGATAATCATGAGGTTTGAGTCTGAATTCTGTCAAAATAAATAACCATTCGTTAAAATTACGTTACCACTAATTTAGATAAGGTTAAATCAATGAACAAAATTCAACTTCTTCGTTGAGTTGAAGTACATTGATTGCCAATTTCATTGCATCTTTTGAAAATTGTGATAATGAGTGCGATAGCCTGTTATTTATTGTGATTATTATATGGACTTTAGGTGCACAAATTTAGTCTTCATGAGTGTAAGTGTATATTTCGTTAAAGCCTTTTTCGTTAAATCTAGTTATTGCAAATTATCGTAAAATTACGATATCGTAAAAAATATTTAATGTAAGCTCCTAATCACTGCCTGCACTTATGTTAACCTTATAACTATATTTAAAAATGTATCTATTAATATAAAAAAATTTAAAAAGTTTCAATACAATAACATGAACTAAACAACACATGGGCAACATGCCACTTTGATATTAGGTATATACCAAAATTAACGAACAAACAGTATGTATTGATGTGTAGCTTGATATCACAGCCTGTTCGTATTTACATGCTATAAGTACTTAGAGTTCACAAAAGCTGGTCATCAGAATCCAAAACAACGTTAAAATCTTGTGGTGTATGTGTCTCTGTACAAACACGGAACATGAAGTTTACCAAACGTTGACATGCAGAGTACACAGGTGTGGACAGTACGGAAGCGTGAAGCAAACGTGCTTGGCTCTGAAACTGAAGCTCAGGCTCACCTTAGCATTTCTTAACGTAAAATAATAAGCATTTCAATTAAGGTGCTGTCAGCTATCTTTACACTGTATCGTTCGGTGATAATTTAAATCTACTTCAGAAAAGTACATGTCGCTGAGTGAGAAGTCTATGAAATTACAATCTTGCCTAATTCGATTTAAAAAGTTACTTTATTCAAATCGAATATTACTAAGAATGAATACCGTTTTTGTCAATTATAGCATTTCTATTTTCACTTTGCTAATGCTAATACTTTGGTGAAACGAGTTCAAAATCTTAAGATGTTTTTGTGGAATCCTGACTCCGACGCCCATGTGATGATGTAAATCCGTTCGTTGCGAAATAGTTCTTTTTTTCAGTAACTACTAAGATTTTTTAATTTACATGATTCAAATTTTATATTTACGAAACTTTTGGAAAACTCGATTTATTCTGATAGCACCTTAAGCGTTACATGCTTACAATAAGTGTTTGAGTATTCGCAGTTAGTGAGGCTGTAGGATATTAATTGTAAGCCTCTATACGGTGAATTAGTACTTATTCGAAGCGTATTCGTGAAGTAAAATTAAACGTTAGAAATACCTGTTCTTCATTGAAATATCTGTGTGGTGTAAGGTTAATGCGATCTTCAGTTTCTTAAAGAAAAATCTAAGCCGACTGAAAGATAGAAGGGAACAACACAATATGGCCATCTTGCTCGCGCCACGAGAAGAGCGGGTATAGTTCTGCGACTGACAACTTACGGATAGTATCTCTTCTTAAAATTTTGATTCACCTGATTCCAATGGCTTTACTTGATTTGGTGTCTCGTCCAGCTGTGCTACGTATTTTATTAAACTGTCTTGGTTTAATATTCCTAAGTTCGTCATCTCGTGTACGCTCTCCGAACCTTAAATTGAATTTTATTTCAAATGAAATTAATTATATATCGTATGGTAGATTGCTCTGTTTTGTCTTTTAAATATAATATTTCGTTAAAGACTACAGATTTTTTTCGATATTAATGTACTTATAATATTTTGAGAGTTAAAATCAGATGTAATAGGTCTTTACCTATGAAATTGCCGTTTTTTATTAAATAAATTAAGCGTATTTTTTTCTATATTTTTATTTCTATTAATCAAAGTAACCCATACAATCCATGCACCTTTGCCAACGCATTGGTAGTTTATTGACGTCCTTCTTGAAGAAAGTATTTAATTTTTTTCCCGCCAAGAAGTTATCCAAATTCTGGACAAAAGTAAAAGTTTGTAGGCGGAAAGTCCGGTAAGTATAGTGGATGACGGAGAACTTCTAACCCCAGCTCTTGGAGACCGTCTGTTGTGCAGTATGAGGTCGCGCATTGTAGTGCAAAACAGTGGAGCCGAACGATTGATCAAAGCTGGTTGGAGCTTCTCCACCATTGTGTTCTTCACAGTACACATCACTTCTTCACAGTACACATTTGCAGTAATGCTCCTAACATTTGGTAAGAAGCTGTGATAAATTACACCCGCGTTAGACCACCAAACAGTGACCATCACTTTTTTAGGGGTAAGTTTTCGTTTAGGGCGTTGTTTGGGTGCTGAATCAGGGTCCAACCAAGTTGATGAGCGCTTTGTTGAACTGGATCCATTTCTCGTCACAAGTAACAATGCGGTTCAGAATTTCTTCATTTGTATGCCTTTTGAGCAGTGCAAGGCACGTTTCGACGTGTACTTCGCGCTGACGATCATTGAGTTCGTGGTGTACCCATTTGTCAAGATGTTTTACCTTGCCAATTTGAAGCAAATGGACCAATATTGTTTTGATGCTAACGACGAAAGTTGCTGCTAACTCAGGCGTAGATTCAGTATCATCAGCTTCCACAATCGCCTTTAATTCCTCATTGTCGACCAAAGTTTTCGGACGACCACGGGGTTAATTTTTCAGGTCAAAATTTTCAGGATGGAAGCGGGCAAACCAATAACGAGTGGTGCGTTCGTTTGCAGTGTTCGCTCCGTAAACGTCGTTGATGTTGCGTGCCGCTTGTGCCGGTTTGTTGCGACGACGGTACTCATACTCCATAATTACTCGAATTTTCAACGTACCCATGATGACGAAAAATGTTCGAATGCGATGAAAACAAAACACTATCTATTAAACAAATGACGATTTTAGAAAAAAAAATCCATGATTTTAAAATTAAATTAAATTGAAATTAGAATTATCAGCCAAAACAAATATTTTGATTTGAAATGGCCAGTACGGCAGAACGGCTATTTCATAGGTAAAGACCTAATATATTAACCCATTTTTTGTGTCTGTCTGTCTATCATTATCTACTTATATTGGAAGTCAATTAGATTTTTCAAGGCTAATTTCACGTAAATATAGACTTAACGTATTATTTATATATTTCACGTAAATATAACTTAATTTCACCTATTTGTAAAAATACTTTCAATAAGGATTGCTATCAAAAGTAATTGGGAAATATGGAATAGCGCCGGGCAGGGCGTAACGGAAGCTCTTTTTAAAAACAAAATTGCACACTTAGCGTAGTTGATCAGCGCACAGTTAGCACATTTGGAGAGACAGTTGCGGTTGAGCAGTCGCAGACGGTCGCTCCGTGGCCGCTAACACCAAAACGACATCTAACGGACACGAGCGACGTAGTACACACATGCGAACCCAAGCAGACGCTCCTCTAAAGCCCTATTGAGATAACGTCCTTTGGTTGACAAAAAACCGTTAAAGTTAACTTAAGCTTAACAAATGTCATTCAATTAATTGGCAATTTGTTTCAAATTACTTTTTTGATCAATGTGTTTTCTTACTTTTTCATTTTGTAAACAGGAAAGTATATCTTTGAGATTATCTTATTTTGTGATTCCTCTATTGTTTTAATTTATTCATTATCAAGCAATTAGTTTAATACAAATATGTTGCTTCTCTTATATCACTGTTAAAGACGTCAAATCATTTTTGATATAATTTATGTTATCTTTAAGTTTCAGATTATTCTCTTATGTGCTATCGCGTTTCAATTGGGTCTAAGCCAAAGGATTCTCGGGCGATAGAGGAGGTCGCGTCGTCCACCGCTCGAACGTCGTGCAGTACGGGGCCGGCGGCCGCATACATCATCGGGATCACCTTTGGCGGCGCACACGGGGTGCGCGCCGCCGTCCGTTACGGCCCTCAGGTGGCGCGAGATTAGCAAGATGGCCGCCGAGCGCGCCGCACCTGCCCGCGACGCCGCGCGACGCGACTCCCGCCGGGAGCTCGCCTCCAGCTCCAGCGTGCCGGACGTGCAGCCGCTGCGGGAGGACGCGCGTGATGACGCGCGCGTCGCACTCAGCGTACCACCTGGAATGTGCGAGTGTTTTCTTCAAATCACTCTCGTTTTTAAAATGACAGCTGACGTCAAATATATTTGTAGGTATGGAGCGAAAGAGGCATGATACGTGTCAACTTTATCTTTAAACAGCGAGTTTTTTTGAGTCCTGGGCACGGGTTTTGTATCACAATTGGATTCGTCTTACAATTGCATGGGCGAGGCTTCGTATACTTTTGGATTTCTACTACTATTGCGGAGTGATAAAGATATTCGTAATGCCTTTAAATCAGGGGTAGGCAACTTGATCGGAGCTAAGATCGACTTTTTAATGACAAAACATTGTGCGATCTACCATTTTTTATTTTTATGAAACAGTATAATAACTATAGTGTTCCATTTAAATAGTGTGTATTTTTGCTTTATCGCAATCGACTCGACTAATAGCCGCGATCGACTGGTCGTTCGATTGGCCACCCCTGCTTTAAATCATACACTTCTATTGTGTATTGGAAAAGGGGGATACGAGTTAAGGATAACTCGTATCGTCTCGCAACTAAACGCATGAACTGCTTCACGCTTGAAATAGGTTTGGCGTTGATATTACTTCAGTTAAACCATACTTTAACTACCGTACCGTTCATCGTCCAGTTCCTAAATTCCATACCCACCAGTGTCATTGAGCGAGTAGAGACAGGGCGGTGTCAGGCGCGCGTCAGCGAGGTGCGCGGGGTGGTACCGTGCGCGCGTGTATAGATGCAGCACCATGCACAGCAGGCCGGCCAGCACGAAGATGCCCGACGCCACGCCCAGCAGCGTCGGCATGTCCGCTGTCAGCAGCACCAGGTCTGGAATATGATCGCTAATTATCAGATAAATACAACTTGACTTTGATATCCAGGTATTTCGGCAATGTCAAGAGAAAAATAAATAAATAATGCTTTCTCAACTACAGCACTAGAATTTTTTCTTGTATCGGTACAAATAAACACGAATTCATAAATACTGACTCAGATAATAGTTATTTAATTTAAATGCATCATTCAGATATCTGTCTAGTCGGGAACCCAATCCGGAACCCTCTGCGTATCAAACTGCTATGGTGACCACTCCGCTCATAACGGGGGTTGTGTTTA
>MOOZ01000647.1:128186-139297 GCA_002930495.1 Cecropterus lyciades | reverse complement strand
AAATAAATAAAAACCAGTAAAGATTTATTTAATTTAAATTCATCATTCAGATATCTGTCTAGTCGGTAATCCAATCCGGAAACCTCTGCGTGTCAAACTGCTATGGTGACCACTCCGCTCATAACGGGGGTTGTGTTTAATGTGTTACCCTTGTTATTAATTTATTATAATTATAAGTGAAGGTAATGAATAATGTTATGTCAAGCCAAGTTAACGCTGATATGATTTGATTTGATCTGATTTTCAATATTCACTGAATTGCCACATAACTTTAGCTTTTGCTATGCTTTCTTCAAAATAAACGCTGTTTTAGGTAACTTTTACTTTACTTGATTACACTTGGACTAGGTAGTGGAGCAAATGTTCGTGGGGCTGGGGTTCGTGGGGCTCCTTACGTTATTACTTTGAGTAGTACTAGGGTGAAGATCATAATCTTGCAATACCCAGTTACGTATAAAGCTTTTGCTTTACTCACTTCCAGTGCAGAATCTGAATGTATGGAAGGCGATTCATTTTTTAACCTTACATTAGATCCGTTGTGTCGTTGCCAAGTGTTGTAAGCTTGTAATGCGCCATTCCATTTCTTTCCGGGAATGTTGTAGCAGGTGACTAAGGGACACCATTTTCTTGTGACATCAACCTCGCCAACACGAATTCCAAGCACGGTGATTATTGGCAAAAACCCCGTTAAGGGTAGGTCTACTTTCAGCAGTGGACGTAAAAAGGCTGATTGATGGATAAGTGCTTATTAGATCTAATACCTACTTAAGTGGTATAGGTCAGTATGACTCACCTTCAGTGCAGAAGACACGATTAGTGGGTCGCGAGTGGCTGGTGCTGTGGTAGCCGGGCTCGCACTGGCAGTACGCGTTGTGGTTGATCTGCACGCATGATGCATGAGGATCGAACGCGCGACACGTTTGCCTGTAGAAGCACTGCTCGCCAAGTTTCTTTGCTGTAAATATGGTGGAAAGACAATAATTAGTTATTTTGCAAGGAAAAACGTTTATGGCTCGACCGAGGAGGTACCACCGTCACCCCTGCTTCTAGAGTAAAGTGAATATTGCGTTTCGGTAAAGGGTGTGGCTGCCGGCTCACTTTTATACTAGGCGAGCATCTTAATTCGCGGGAGTAACAACGCATTTGTGGTTGGCTTCAAATAGAACCACTGTTCTATATAAAGTTGTACACATTACCCCTGCCCTCTTACAGATGACACTGGGCGTTAGTAACCACTTACCATCAGGTGGACTGCATGCTTGGTTGCTACTTCAGTGTGATAAAAGAAAAGAAACCGTGCCCAGCAGTGGGACTACAATGTATTAATGATAATTATGAGTATTTGGACCTTCCCTATTTTCAAGAAACTTTTCCAGTTGTTAGTGAACGAGATGTTACATGTGTAATAGTAATCAATTAAGTCTTGCTTGAACGGTGAAGGAAAATATCTCAAAGTACCAAAGAAAAAATAAGATACCTACAAGCCAGAGAATTCTGTAAAAAACGTTCTCAAAGGCGTGAACTTATCAACTTTCAAATTGGTTAGCTTGGTGGAACTACTCTTACAATGGGGAAAATTAAGCCCATAATTTTCCCCATTGTGAGAGGAAATGGTGCCCAGCAGTGGGACAATAATGTCATAATGATGAGTATTTGGACCTTCTTAGTTTCGCGTACATTTTCCCAATTCAGCCTGGTTTCCAGCAACCGAAAGTAAGTTAGTTCTAGCCGAATGCGCTTTGCAAACATACATTTCAACTGAGATTTGAATAACTTAAGACTATAATTCCATTGCAATGTTGAAGTAAGTTGGCAGCATGACAAATTTCAAGCACATGCTAAGCTTACGCGACCCCCCAGCGCGTCATACCATCCGGAAACACACTACAAAGTGTATTGTGGCGTGTTTTAAAACTAATTGTAGTTAGCCCTGCCATCTCTTATCGAGTAAAGTCGTCAAGGTATTTTATTTTTGCAGAAGTAAACGAAATTTAATATTTTAAATTTGTACCCAGTAATTAGGCTAATCTATTCTGTATTTTAAGATGATAACATCGTTGAAGTTCTTGCTTCGATAGCTAAATATCTACAAAAACGGTATCAAAATCATCATCAAGTAGTTAGTATGATTATTGCTATATTTTTATTAACATAAACTTCGTGGTTTGAAATCGTTGGCATCTCTACCACATCAATTTCTCCCTTGTACCATTTGTTTTGGTTTGTAAGCTGTGCAGAAGTGGGAAAATGCCCGAAATGTAAATAAGTAACAGTGACAACTGAAAATGAAGCAAAATTAACCGATTTGTTACTGCAACATTATATCCGCAAACAAAGTACTCACTAACCAGGAGATCATAACTGGGTATAATGTAGTTTGTAACGCTTTGTGACAATTGCGAGCGTCGCACTGCGTCGGTGGAAAAGTGGAAAGTTATTTAGCCGGATTTTCCACTATATACCGACCATTGGGTAATAACTTTATAGCTTTGGCCGAAAAGTTATAGTTAACGGTCAAAAAGTATTAGGTCTTTACCTGTGAAGTTGCCGTTCTGCCGTACTGGCCATTTCAAATCAAAATATTTTTTTTGGCTGATAATTCTAATTTAAATTTAATTTTACTTTAAAAACATGGAATTATGTTTTCTAAAATCGTCATTTGTTTAATAGTTAGTGTTTTGTTTTCATCGCATTCGAACATTTTTGTCATCATGGATACGTTAAAAATTCGAGTAATTATGGAGTATGAGTACCGTCGTGGCAACAAACCGGCACAAGCGGCATGCTACATCAACGACGTTTACGAAGCGAACACTACAAACGAACGCGCCGCCATTTATTGGTTTGCCCGCTTCCGTTCTAGAAATTATGACCTGAAAAATGAACCCCTTGGTCGTCCGAAAACTATGGTCGACAATGAAAAATTAAAGGCGATTGTGGAAGCTGATGATATTCAATATACGGCTGAATTAGCAGCTGCTTTCGACGTTAGCATCAAAACAATATTGGTCCATTTGCAATTGCACGACAACACGCGACCTCCATACTCCACAGCACGGTCTCCAAGCTACAAGAGCTGCGGTTAGAAGTTCTCCGTCATCCGCCGTACTCACCAGACCTTGCGCCCACAGACTTCTACGTTTTCCAGAATTTGGATAACTTCTTGGCGGGAAAAAATTCAATACCCGAGAGGCAGTAAAAATGCCTTGGCAAAGATGCATTAATTGTATGGGTGATTACTTTAATTAATATAAATAAAAAATATAGAAAAAAATACGCTTGATTTATTAAATGAAAAACGTCAATTTCACAGGTAAAAAAATTCACACATAATAGGTGTGAAATTTTTTAAAAATATCTAAAATCTAAAATATTAATTATCAAAAATTAACGATACACAGCTCTATTATTTTTTTAAGGTGACATTTAAATTGATAAAAATTGTTTTAAAGATTAAAACCAGCCTTCAATGTTAAACATACGTAAAGTTTAATCACAAGTTTTTTTTTATACATGGATAATTGGACATACAATGTAAAATCTAACTATTGTACTATATTTCGACTTCGGCGGCTCTAGCACTACACCAATTATTGCCTTGTAACAGTAGTGTTAAGCGCTAATGTGTTCTAGTTTAAATTGTGTGGTAAGAGAGAGACAAGTCATATCAAATTAGCCTTCATGAAAAGCAAAGCCTTAGACTGATTTTTAATCCTATCTCTCGTTAATTTGCCGCAGTGTATTTAAAATTAGGTAGACATTTGTTCTTCAATGTTCACAAGTGGCTTAGCAAGGTTATAAGACTTTTCCTTGTAACCTTTTATATCCCGTGATATGTAAGATCAAAAACGAAATTGTGAAGATTCTATATAACATATATTTAACATAGATAGATAGTAGATCTCATAAGATTTGAGTTCAAGTACTGGATAAAATCGTGGTCCTGTCACTTTCATACCAATATAGAGACAAAACTAGAGTTTGTATGGAAATTGTAAATAAAAGTCATTCTAAAATTAAAAAAGAAACACCAAGTACACCATGCTCCATTAGGTAAAAAGTCAGCTAAATGATATATTATGTCACGAACGTAGTCGTTTGAAAACCTGTCCTATTCTCATGAGAGCGACGTGTGCAGAGGCAGGGGATATTGAGCTATTACTGAGAGTTAACCGCTAAAAGCTATAATTTCCACGTCGGCTCCATCAAATAGACTGCATCAGTGAATGTCACTCGGCAGCGCTTTGTGCATTACACCCTCCGTTACCTCGGTATTCGATCCATTAACGGGAAATAAGATCAGAATTTTCTGATTTTATGCGGTGATAGCGATCATAATTTGTATTTTATTTTCCGTTCAGTGTATTTAACAGATGTTTAGCAAAAAAAATTCGACAGCACCATCTGTCTTATCACTGTGTATCCACTACAGTTAATGTTCAAAAAATATATGTTGTAGTAAGCGAAGTTTTAAGTTTTTTTTTTCTCTAAGTTCCTTTGTTTTCTCTAAGTTTTATTATGTAAACTAGCTGAGCCCCGCGGTTATACCCGCGTTTAAAAAATGTAAGTTGACATAGTTACATACAGCCAAAATTTTAGTCTTATACAATTTTAGCGACAGTGACGCTGGCTGCGTGCACGTAGCGCTCTACGGTTTCTAAGGTTTTAATTTATTGTGCGGAACCCTAATTACATTTTCTAAAATTGAAGTAGCCTAAGTTACGCCCTATAGCATCAGCTACCTACCAGTATAAGTCCCGTCTAAATAGGTTCAGTGATTTCGGAGATTATCCAGAACAAACAGACAGACAAAAATTTTAGTAATTGATGTTTTGTTATTAGTGTCGTATATATTTCTATATGCATTTGGTAATAAGTTGTTATTTTGATATTACAAACGGACACTTCAATTTTATTTATATGTATAGATCTATAGATGAGCAGGCGGTCGAGTGATGCGGGGCAGAGGGGACGGACTCACCGTAGGCATCGCAAGGAAAGCCTCGCCGAGCTTTAAATGTTTCGCTGCTAATTACTTCTAACGACAATATCTCAAAAACTATTAATCGGATTGATATAGTGTACAGGGCAATATTAATTTGCATTAAATGCCTAAGCTAACTAACATATTCATTTGATAATAATTAATACTAAATTAAAGAAAATAGCTTTTAAAATAACGTAATGTTTTTAATTATAACCGTAAGACATAGCGATATGCTATCGCGGACTTATTTGTAGCAATTTTATAGATTTTGAATTTGTTAGTACATTACTCAACTGTATCTTTGCTAGTTGACGCGGCGTTCGCGTATTTCTGGTAATTTACATAAAAGCATAGTAAATTATATGCTTAAACCTTCCTCAGAAATCATTTACCGTACCTATAAAATTCCGTTTGGTAGTTTTCGAGTTTATCGCGTTCAGACAGACAGAAAGACGCGGCCGGGGGACTTCTATTTATAATATTTATAAAATGTGTTTCAAAACTATATTTTAACAAATTTTAACTTATTAAAAGTTCTATCAAGTATAAATGAGTAAACAATGTATAGTTAATATGTCACGTACGAAAGAAAAAGTTTGCAAAAAAATATTTTTGAAATGGATTATAATTTGTGTTTACGGACGCCCCAAGAACACTATTCAACAACTTTGTAAAGTTTCAAGGATGTTGGATGAACGGTTTAATAAGACATAAATGTAGCAAACGACAAAGCATCCCTCTAGTGATAGTCCGTCCTACCGTCCAAAGACATCTGTATATTACCCCAGGTGGAATTGAAGTTTTACCTGAGGTATTGCTTTCCTCGAGGATCAATTTAGAACGCTTCCTTCGTCTTACCATGGCCTTGAAACCACAATAGAGCTTAAAATTACTATCCAATCATGTAATAGTTGTGTATCTAAGTCACTCTGTTTCCAGTTCCGTATAACCTCATGAATTTCAATAACGTCTATAGAGCCGTTGTCGCAGAACCATTTACATAATACATATTTATAAATTGTCTATTTGTGAACAAGAATTGTTGGATTATGTTCCTGTTCTTGTTTTCCTCCATTTGTATTTCTCTTTTGTAAATATGTATTTCATTCCCAAGTAGGTATTCATTTTTATAAACACATTATAGACTTCCTAAACGAAAGGGGTTATCTATTTCTCATGTTTTGTGCATGTCTAGCGATTATTTCGCGATGGCACGGTCCATCGATATGATTAAGTTATACCTTCTCCGTTTTATGTAGTTTTTCCAATTTTCGCGCAATGGAACCCCCCGTGAAACTAATTTCCCATTTTATGGAAATTGGAAAGTTGAATGAGTGTCGATTTCCGGACTATGTTTCACTTTGAAGTAACATAGAAATCGGTTGTATTTGTTGTTATTTGTTTTAACGTAGTCCTGTGCTTTTTTATTATAATATGGATGTAACCAACGAGCATACAGTCTGCTGATAAGTGGCTAGTGCCGGCCATGGACACCTGTAATGAATCCTAGATAAGATAAGAGTCTTACGGCCAACCATAGAGGCGTTGCTACCCCTGAGGACAAAGTTGGAACGCCGTGCATAAGTATGTTTCCCTTGAAACACAAAGCGATTGAGATAGTGAACCCTTCTCGTGTAAACAGAAAAATAAATCGAAACCGTAACCTTATATGTATATATATATATATAGTTATATATTATATAGATAGTATAGATAGATATTTTGTCCGTTTTGAAAATATTATTATAACTGTTACTGAACGCTCACTTAGATCTTAATTTTCAGTCTAGTTCCATTAAATAACTGACCACAGCCACTCTCGTCTCCCTTTGAGACATTACGCACGTCGCTACCTCGATTGTTGTTCCCGTTTATACTTTGTTCGTACTTTATTCACTATTTTACTTCTACTTTGTGATTTTAACGACCACAAAGGCTCAATTTCTTGTTCAGCATAGTTCAGAACCAGCTTTGTTGCTAAAGGCGTCGGACGACACTCGTAATAAATCGTAATAATGTAAATAAGACGGTTACTAAAAAGCTATATTTAATTGGAGTAAAACATAAATACGCTGCAGACAATTGAAACTTCATTTAAACTTAGTAAACTTGCATGCAGTTTATTCGGCAAGAAGTTACCGCTGTATATGGAAATCTGTACTTGACTCCAATTAGGAATGAAGTTTTGCTGAAGTCGGTTACAAATGGGCATCGTACTTAATTAATGACTACAAATAAGCGCAGCGAAGATGCTTTCTCCAGCAAATCGGTGCTGCAATCAAACCATGAAGGTTTCTATCACGTTGAGCTGTTGTCGAACAGGTTAAAGTAAATAAATCGTGGATGAATAGCTACCTGTAATGTCCGACCGAAGCTTCAGCTTCGGTTTCAGCTTCGGCCACCTTCGGCCATAAAACCACCTTCGGCAAAACCTTCTGCTTTGGCCAAAGTGGGCCAAAGTTTTAGCGGAAGTCAAAGTTTCGAGCAAGCGCCTAAATTGAACGAACAATAACGAATACACGATACCGCGATACCGTGGTGAAGCGTAAAGGGTAAACGAAAACGTAGAGTTTAAGGCTTGCGTCCCCATGTGTATGAAATTTACATTATTCGAACTGTTATCGTTTCAGAAAAGAAGCAAAGTCAGTAATCAGCTCTGAAAGATATTTATATGAAATGAGCATTCAACCTTTATCTACAAAAGTTTATATAAAATTAAAAAAAAAAATCACATTGATCCAATTTAGAGCTGAATTTTTTATGGTTTTTGAACCTTCGGCTTCAGTCGAAGGTTGTGGCCATAACCGAAAAATCGGCTTCGGTTTCGGCTTTGGCCAAAAATAGACCTTCGGTCGGTCACTAGCTACTTGTAAAGACTAAGCAATGCAATCTCATTTGATACGAAATATGTCTAACGGTACTTACAAATGTAGTCTATGTATGTTTAGTTTTAGCTCAACCAAATTATACTAAGCATAATAACCGATATTCTTTTCATTTCACCCCATAGCAAGTTCGCTAAGCTCTGCCGCATTTCTTATCTCTGATTGCTCAACACGTGAAAAAAGTTCTATTATCTAATCGCTCGCAGCTCTGTACTGCATGCTATAAAACTTTAGTATCTGTCGCGCGTTTTAAACTGCACTGCAGTAATAGAACTATTAAATAAATCCGCTTGTCGCCATAAATCGACTTCCGAAGCCATTTTAAGCTTACTTTGATATGTAAGTTAGAGTGGAGTAAGTTTTCGATGAATTTAACGGAATTTTGAAGCGTGAAATTCCTAGTTTATAGAGAATTGGCTTGAGTTATGCGAGTGTTCCGTATCAGCGGTCAGAATTAAAGGAATTTTTCGTCTTTGCAAGTTTCACGAACGGAAGCAATTAAAGTGGGTTTTAAACGTTATATACTGAGTTATATTTTACATCTATACAAATAATTACACACAAGTTACTCTCTGTGATCTAAGCTTAATTTCTTACCATTTTTAAATGCTTAAATAGTTGCCTCCGTTTCTTAAATGTTTGATTACATATTGCATATGAACAAACATTAGAAATTATTAAATACCACTATGTTACTCAAAGTAAATATAGTTTCTGAGAAACACTGAACATATCGTCATTTTAAATTGAATTTAACACTTTGTACTCATGAATTCACGGTTTGTGTCATTGATGCCAAAGACATTATATAAGTTTATGACCCAAATTAAATTTATTGATGTTATGAAAATTGGGAATTAATTGCATCTTGCCTAATTGCCTAATTGCATCTTTAACTATTATTTATCGAATACATAAAATACACTGTAAGAAACTTTATAAAGAACTTGTAAATAATTTTTCATAAGGTACATTTAATTCTAGGTACTTACTGCTTCCATTCACACTGTCCGCTGTAATTAGGGCTGCCATGTGTATTTTAATATAAAGTATTGTACGTTATTTGGGGTTATTGTACTTAACTTAACATAGTTAATGAGAAAAATAAAGTACCCGAAAAAACTTCATTTTGTGTGGTCTAGGATTTTAAAAATTTAGTCGTAAGCATTTTTGCGTTAAAAAAAACATAAATGAAATAAACAATTCTACAAGGTTTCTATAGCTTTGTTCTAGCGACCTTTCTTTTTTACTCGTCAAATTGCTGAGAGACAGGTATGAATGATTATCTGTTTTTTTTTTCGCCCACTTGAATTTCGTTCGCTTCTTCCTAAAAGTTGCCTCGAGCCAAAAAAATGAGGAATAGCATAAATTGTACTTTATTTTGAAACTACGTATTTTTTCTATCTTTTATAGCCAATGTACTTAATTGCTGATAAAAAGGTGACAACCCTAGCTGTGATATAGGTCACAATTAAGCGGTCCCGTGTCCCCGCGCCGGTGGAGACTGCGGCCCACTAATTGAGTTGCTTTCGCCGGAACTAGGCTACCGTGACGCCTCCTACCAATAAATATACCTACTTTCGTGTTAACGAAATCGCGTTAAAAATTTCGAATAAATGGTAGTTTTTTAAATAATGAATATATTGACACTAAAATCGTTTTAAATAAGAACATACACTCTTCAGGCTACTGCTTCAACTCTACTTTTAATGAGCGACCGTAATTAACTTTTATTTTTTAATTTCATCTTTGTAGCGATGTTATTTTAATTAACGTATATTTAAAGCATCTGATTCCAATCATGCTGCCATCACTGAATCTAAAATCACACTAAAATTTGTTAGTTTGAAGCAAGGCTGCCTAACCACAGGGCCGCGGGCCACATCGTGGTTCGCCAACGCATTTGAATTGGCCCGAAAAGAGTTGCAGTCCTCCCAAGATCGTATGGCCCACAGACGATTTTGGATGCAAAATTTGTGCCCACTTCCCTTAGCGGTTGAACAGCCTTGATTTAGAGCCAAATAATAGTAACGTAGACCTTTCTTTGAAACTGGAAGAGTAAAAATATCCTAACCGTAATGAGTTGGTGATAATACTACGTCGTAATGTAATCTACCTAACCATAGGCTATTTCATTACTACATTTATTAAGTCATTGAAATTTTAAAACCAAGATTATTTGTTTTGGCGTAAGAATTTCTAAAATTCAAGATTTTTGTTTGTCTTTTTAATTTCAAACTAACAAAAACAATCTTTTTGGATAACGCTGAAAGCAAGCTGAACACCTGCTCTGATGAGCGCAAACGAATTCAAATGTAAACGGAGTATAACTTAATTAGCTAAAAATATAAAAATCTAAAACGAAATCATTTTCATTTTGCCTATTGATCCACGAATATTTGAATAGCTAAATCGTTTTTAAGGTCAAAAAGAGTACGAATGAAAATACGAGGTAAATAACCAATAGGGTTTTATCAATCACGGGTGCATTGATTATCCCGAGGACAAATATGGTCGCCTCGTATGAAAGTGGCTCGGCAACCGCTCCCTTCCAACGAAACGCAAAAACTGCTTCACTCTATATTATTCGTCGAACTATGTATATCTCGTATATTATTTCCATCTTGCAAAGCTTCCTGTTATATATATCAGTCTAAAGTAATATAAAACTTTTTAAATGTTTAAGAAATATTTATATAACATAACGTAATATATCAAACAAAGTAAATAGAGGCACAATATTAAATGATTTAAAATATATCTCTTGAAGTTCGACGAAATAAACTAATCTTGAAGTTCAACAAAGAAAAATAACTGGGTAATATTATTTTTATTAGGACAACCGATGATTGCAAAGAAAGCCGTGTATCGTATGACTGCTTTATTCAATTTGCCGCTAGCTACTAATAACAATATTTAAAAAAGAAATGTATTCTTTGTTTTTCTTTGATACCATTTCCTTTGTTCATGTTTGTATAACAGAGAAATTAATTTATACTAACAGGTCCAACAGAAATAGGAGCTCAATAATATCTTGGAATATTCATGTATATTCAACGATGATTGTTAGTATCGTTGCCAAGGTTATAACTTTTAGAATATAGCATTCTCTCTCTTTTGGTTTTTTTTTAGAATACAGCAGCTGTAAACGAGTATGCAGTACATCTAATATAACCCATTGCGGCCTATGGACATCTGTAATCAACCCCAGATACGATTAGAATCTTACCTGAGATTGA
>MOOZ01000647.1:34486-55084 GCA_002930495.1 Cecropterus lyciades | reverse complement strand
GAACAGGAATGTAAACTCATCATTCAGATTTCTGTCTGGCCGGGGATCGAACCCGGGACCCACTGCGTGTCAGACCGGTATGGTGACCTCTCCGCCACGCGGGACCAAGCATGCAAGTTACCAGATGGCAAGTGGTTACTGCTGCCCATGGACATCTGTAAGCAACTTCAAATAAGACGGGGGCCCTATTTAAAGCCGATCACAGATGCGTTGCTACTTCTGAGGACTAAGATGGTCGACTCATATAAAAGCCGGCAACCAAACTCTTACACCGAAACGCAAAAACTGTTTTACGCTTGAAACAAGTGTGTCGGTAATACCTGCCTGGACGAACAATATTTCACCAACCATTGAAACCGTAATTCTAATACACTTGAGTATTATATTCAAAGTTGGAGTGAAGTTTTCCGTGTAGACTTTTGTAACGATCTTATTAATTATTTTTAATTACATCCTGTATTATAAGGTCATTATTTTTTTACTTGTCGTCTGAGGCGCATTCGCATCGATAAATCGTGGCGTGGCAACCGTGTTAGATACAGTGTGTAAGAATAACTGTAGTGGCAAGAAAAGTTGTGGATTGTGGAAGACAATCTAAAAGTTATCAGCTGGTTTTAAATTGATAATGACGGGCTATTGGCGTAGATTGTTGATTTTGATCTTTTTCTACTTCGTTTTCTTGTGTGAGGCGTCTGAAATTGCATGGAAAATCATTCCTCTGCCGAAGTATGTTCAATTTGTGCGAAGTATTTATATAATATCGTATAACATAATTTTGAATTAAGCAAGAGCGTCGCCAGCCGTTGAGCCAGGGATCTTTTAGGCAGTGGGTTTATCTTTTCTGGAGAGACAGGCCAGGGATTCGGTCCTCCTTGTATATAAAAATGAGGAAACCCTTTCGACTCTTCACGACACTTCAGCGGTTTTGATTGTTCTTGTATTACGATATTTTGTAAAATCATTTTATTGTCAAACTTAAAAAAAAAACTTCAGGTTAACTACTACCGTTTATTTAAAATTTATAAAACCTAAAAGTTCGTTCTTATAATTTATCGTATTAAATTTTCATGCCATGCTATTCGGCCTGTGATGTCATAGTGTTAGTAAACATTATATATATTGTAATATTGCGTAGTTTTTGTAAAATATTATATATTCTTATATTATTGCTGTGAGTAGAAATCGAAATTTCTCATTGCTGTTTAAAAAATCGATCATGAGCATGTGCAATACTTGAATTGCTTTTAACATGAACAGTTTTATTCGATTTACGAAGTAAACGAATATGGTTCACTATTTTGTCATCAGCAAATGAGCATGCAGTCGATCACAGTTATGCTGCTACTCCCGAGGACTAAGATGGTCGCCTCATATGAATGTGTGCCGGCAACTATAACCTTCCACCGAAACGATATAACTGCTTCACGCAGAAATAGGTGTGCAGTGTGGAACTACACTGGTTCTACCACCTTATAAATTAAGCCCTTAATATTAAATTAAATAATGTTAAGGGTATCTGAGTACCATGGGTATTTGTGTTTAACTCTACATAGCATTGGCGTCATGGTTTAGATCGGGCTCAAATGCGTTGGTTCTCTTTAGAAGATATAGTAAATGGTGTTATTCGTGTTTCTGATATATAAATGTATAATAAACGATTTCTACACTCATAGCCCCACGGTATGATTTTCTCCTGTGTCGTGGGTGCCATGGACACACAAACACCCAGACCCAGAACAGAAATCTAAACTTATCATTCAGATGTCTGCCTGGCCGGGTATCGAACCCGGGACCCACTGCGTGTCAGACCAGTATGGTAACCAATCCTCTACGTGGGTCGCTGTGTGCTTGGAATACAGTTACAAAGGATAAATATAAATACCTACTGCTATAAAAAGGTACTAACAGAAGATTTGTAGTAACTACTAACATATATTTTTTTTTATTTCAGCCGTCCATTAGAAATTAGAATTACAAGCGATAATGAAAGTAAAAACGTGAGTTGTATTTTTTTTGTTATAAGTCATTATTTTCCATAGAAATCTACAGATTTATACTGCAGTTGGATACATACAACATAGCAATCTATCATTTAACATTTGACCGGAACTTCGTACGCATAAATCATGAAGTAAATAATTTCAACCACTAAGGATGCCTGCCCAACTTTTCCCCCATTAGGATAGATTTCTCCAATAAAAAAGGAAAACATGATGTGTGTGATCAAATGCCTGTTAAAATTTCACGTTTATAACCTCGAAACTCATGGACTCGAAATTTATTTTTACACGTAACCCTTATTTTACCCCATCTGTAGTGGAGTTTCTCAGTATCGTTCCTCAATGTTTGCCTATAATTATTATCAGGAACTTATATATAAACCGGCATAACATAAAAATGTAAATTATACCCGTCATATAGGTCGGAGAAAAATGAAAATTTGTCATATTAAGGGTGGAATTTCTAAAAATAAATAAAGAAATAAGCTATTATTAGGGTTCCCAATGGGTACAAACAGGACCCAAGCTTGCGCTATTAGTCCGTGACTGACATGGCCCTATCTCGTGAATCGTAATGCATAGACACTTGATTATTTAAAAAATGAATCACTATGGCTGCTAAAGCAGTAAATACTAAAAAAGGACTCCCTTCTTATTTAACAAATAAGACCACAAACCATACAAACATACACATTTCGGTTCCTGTATTGACTTTAATACAACTAACTCTTATCTTAACTTAGTAGTCAAGGGCAGTGCTTCCAGACCGTGATTATAAAATTACAGTAGCTTCCACTAAATAGCACTAATTTTACAAAATTAAAGTAGATGACATTTTAAAATTCGATTGGTCGAGAAAAAAAAGTCATCTACTTTCCCTGAGTTTGTGTAATTTAACGACCAAAAAAAAGATCTTTCCTCGATCTTAATCAATATAAAATTGTATAACTGTAATGTATGTGTGTAATGACTAATTACAGTATACAGTAGAAAAGATAAGTTGAAAATACAGTAGATCTACTGTAATTACAGTGCATCTGGCAGCACTGTCAAGTCAAGGGACACATGCAAGACTGTTAGGATAGATATGAATGAATGCTCGTGTAACAAGGACATTGAATCGGGTTTACTAATTTTGATTTAATATTTCAGACAACGGTTCAATCGAGTACAGGCTGTCAATCAGGATGGGTATGGTCCGATAAAGATGAAACATGCATACCACATTGCTTCTCCGGTTGTGAGAACGGCGTCTGCTCAGGACCCGATAAATGCTCCTGCAAGGAACCCTTGATTTTAAAACATAACAACTCATGTGTAAAGAAACCACTAAATGCAAAATGTGGCAATACTTTAGGTAATGAGCTTTTTCTTTTAATAAAACTACATATATTTTAGTCCTGTAGGGAAAAAGTGGCGTGAATAAGCCAGTTTTATAAAATAGAGCAAAATATATACAAGAAAATTTAAAAAATATAACTTGTATCATAAGTAAATATGTTTTCCGTTTTCTATGTAATACATGAAACATTTTATGAAATCAATAATATTTTTCAAATTATAGCCATTTACAATAAAAGTGGAATTATTGTGTTTTTATTTATTTTAGTTGATATTCTATTATTGGCTTTCTTTAATTATATGCAATAGTCATCAATTTCGATAAGTCGTTTCATGACGAAATGGCGTGTTGGATTTTTAACTCTAAAATTATGCGTCTTGTTCCAGAAAGTTGTCAGTGTATTAAAGGATACACGATGATTAACGGTATATGTGCTCCATATTGTTCGTCCGAGTGTATAAATGGATATTGTAAATCGCCGGGAAAGTGTTCTTGTAATTATGGCTACATGAATAATGAAACTCACCCAAACATATGTCATGAGACGCCTAAAGAAAATTTTAATCATTTAAAATGCACTCTTGGTGGGGAATGTTTTTGTTATTGTACAATGAAGTGAGTACATGAATTAATTCGTAGGTAGTAATGTACTAATGTGTAATCCATAAATAGAACAAATTTTTATAAGAAATTACGACTGTTAAAAAATTTCTGATTAACTGAAAATCCAGTTGTGCAGCTCTTTTATATACTTAGTATTATATTAAATTTGTGTTTTAATACATTTCGTTTTGATTTTGTTTTGCCTTTTCAGTTAAATGTTTTATGCAGTTTTTTGTTGATATAAAATGTGTAAACGTAAAATATTATAATATTCATGGATTACACTAAAGCTTAAAAAAATAGAAGGATTAGAAAAAGTAAAACTGTTTTTAAACAAAAAATAATACTCTTTGGACCATTTCTTTGACCATTTTTTAATAAAACCTTTATTTTTCAGCGGTGTAACATATGGCTTAATAAAGGTGAGATTTATATACATAATTGCCATATGTCAAATGCCATATAACAAATCTTACTAATATTATTAATTCGAAGACAGATAGATTCTAATGCTTCTGTGTATCGGTTTGAAGGTGTGGTAAGGGAGATGCACTTTTTTTTATCTGTTTGAAGAAGCAAACGAGCATGCAGTCCACCTGATTATAAGTGCTTACTGTCGCCCATGGACATCTGTAAGCAATAGTATATATGAATATATCAGGGGTTCTATCTGAAGTCGAATACAGAGATGCGTTGCTATTCCCGAGGACTAAGATAGTCGCCTTATATAATAATAATAATACACGTTTATTATTCTCTATGAGCACACAGTTACACATAGTTTAAAAAGAAAGAAATTTTCAAAAAATGAGACAAAAGGAGACGGCTCAGCCTTGTCTGTAACCAGATACAGATCTCGTACAGAGCTGTTTTTCAGCCGCTCCCTCCTCCCTGAGGTATTATGCGGGAGTCCAAAGTTACAGGCTCCCCATTTACCTGACTTATATATACTTAACAATACAAAATAAAAAAAGAAAATTAAAACAGTAAACATTGAATATAACAACAAACAACATTATATATAATAAACAACATTATATATAAGTGAGCCGGCAACCACACCCTTCCAACGAAACGCAAGAACTGCTTCACGCTAGGAATAGGTGTGGCGGTGGTACCTCTCCGTTCGAACAACACTGGTTATATCATCCGTAGAATGATTCATTCGTTTCCACTTCTTTTATTTTTATTTTTATTAAACGAGGGTAATGTTTTTCGAGCACATGTTTGTATGTATGTCAATTCCTTTGGCATGCGCTACAGCCCGAACGGCTAATGGATTCTGACATTTGACATATCATTAGACATATCGTCTCAGTTTGGTAAGTGACATAGGCTATATAATATTTAAAAATGGTGACTTTTTACCATATATATATATATATATTTATATATATACTATTAAGTTTACATATGTAGTTATTTACACAAGACATTACTGGCTTATCGGAATGATTTCTCAATGATGTGACATGAGTCAAATAGAAGGTCTAATTGCTACTGTACTTTCAAAGCAATTTTCTGCAAAATCATTTATAATTAATTTAATTTTCTCTTCGTTCAAACTATATATTACACATTAACCTTATATACAGATAAATTGGCGTTAAATAATATAAATTATTAAAAAATTACCCGACTGGAAATTTTAAGTTTAGTAGTCGGGTTTGTATAAATTTCTTGTTAAATGCAAAAAAATCTCTGATAACACGAATGTTTCTAAATCGACTTATTCTCCATTTCTTATTGTAAAATGTTTTTTTCAGGTACCAAAGTCTGAAGATTTTAATCATTTGGTACCATGTAGTAAGAATTTAACCTGCAAGCCGAAATGTACACATGAGTGCATTAATGGGCATTGCGTGGGTATCGATGTGTGTGAATGTGAACCACCCTTACAACTCAAAGATAAATATACTTGTATAGAGCCAAAAGTGAAAAATAAGTATGTATCTTTATCTTTTTATTTCTTTTTTATCAGATTGAAGTAGCAAACGAGCATGCAATCGACCTGATGGTAAGTGGCTACTGCCGCCCGTGGACATCTGTAATCAACCCTCGGTAAGATCAAATTCTCACCTAAGGTTAGCCACAGATGCGTTGCTATCCCTGAGGACTAAGATGAAAAGTAAGTCTCTCTTACCACACGCTTCCAGAACACAACAGCGCATAACACTGCTGTTATTAGGCAGAAATAGGTGTGGCGGTGGTTTTTCCGGAGTAGAACCACAAGTAGTCCTACCACCTTCAATAGAAGAATAGAATCCATCACCTAGAATAGGGCTTCTATCTGAAGTCGATGACAGTTGCGTTGCTGCTCCCGAGAATTAAGTTGTTCGCCTTATAAGTAAGTGAGCTGGCAACCACACCGTATCGTACGAACTGCGGTGGTTCCTCCCCAGTTGAGCTACTCTGGTTCGGTTGGTTCTACTTGCTGCTCTGGTAAATATATGGGACGGATATTGAAAAAAATAAACTGTGACTTAAAAAACTCAAAAAGGTGGTAAAATAATGTGCCATGGTCGGAAGGTAGCAACGTGACATCTATATCTAGAGTGAAAAAGTTTCGGTGTTTCGGTCTTGTGTTTCGGTGGTAGTAGATGCCGTTTTGTAACACTTTTGACGGTTTCTCAACCGGGATCAACGAGAGTGACATCCTGAGGGTAGATATCGGGTAGATGTCTTACATACAATGAAGAAACAATTTCAATATTATTATATTTTATTTTATAATATGGAAGCAGCAAACGAGCATTTAGTCCTGATGGTAAGTGGTACTGCCGCCAATGGACATCTGTAAGTAACTTCATATAGAACAGGGTTCTTATCGGAGATCAATCACTAATGCGTTGCTTCTCTTGGGGAGTAAGTTGGCACGTTTAGGATCATGTCTTACCACACCATTCAGACCAGAACACAGCAGTGCCTGCTGCTATGAGGTAGAAATAGGTATTTCGGTGGTGCCTCCAGAGTCGAACCACAAAAAATTCTACCATTTTTTATCCGACTTCTCAAAGGAAAGTGGTTATGTAGCAAACACTTAGAGGTGAATAGAAATCATAATTCAAGAGAGAGCTTAGGGATCTAGATTCACGTTGAATCCTCGGCTTGGTAGACAGATAAATTTGCGTCGTTACGTAGTTGTTGTTACAACGAATCGGGTTATGAAAAAGAAGTATAAAAGTACCTAATTAAGGAATAATTTTGAAACATTTCATTGCAGATTGTATGATTGCATCTGGTTGGTGATATGTTCTGTAAGCGTCCTAATAATAACGGCCATTTCTTTTCTGTGCTGCATGAACAGAAGAAAGAAATATGTTAAATAAGGTAAGAAATAAATGAAAAGTAAATCTGGACCAAGTGTGTGTCAGACTTGCACACACAGGATTCCGTAAAGAAAAGAGTATAGAGCTTTGAACTTAGTTAACCAACAATAATGTTAAAAACAGATATGATAATGGTTTTTAACTTTACTTACATACATTACTTACATACAATATTTATGAAGATTTCTCGTTGTTCGGTCACATCACATATGTCCTTGATAATCATCTATCGTCGCTGACTGATTTGCCAATTAAGAGTGTCGAGGTCGAGTGCTTAGCTCGACAGGCACAAACAGTGACGAGTCCTTGTTAAGAAAGACCTTTCCTAATGGGGGTTCTCCTGCTCGTCTCCCGGATTCTTTGCATTGGTACAAAATTTGGTATTCGTTTTCTCTTACATTACAGCTATGTTATTTGCTACATAATTTATTTTTCAGTAAGTGTTCAACGCGATGCATCTAGAATATACCTATAATCGACACGTATGAAGAAACTATCTCGACGAGAAATCGTATGCGTAAATGAATAAGAATATTGTAAGAAGAGAAGATTTTTCATATTTTTTTAAAATAAAATATATAATATACTAAGTAATATGTTGTACTTTTTAACCGACTTCGAAAAAAGGAGGAGGTTCTCATTTCGTCTGTATTTTTTTTAATTATCTGTATACTAGTCTATCACAGAGTAGTAAATATATACTCAAATCTAATTATCAAATAATTTAATTTTGTTAATTGTAGTGTGTAGTAATTAGGATATTGCGTGAACAAGGATCGATTCTAGAACCTTTTCTATGGCAGAGTAATATGATCATTGGAGCAGTAACACATGATGTGGAAAGTCTTTAAATTATATACCTCTTTCTGCCTAATAACAGCAATGTTAAAAGCTGTTGTGCTAAAGATGTGGTAAAAGAAACATTAGTGGTTGGGTCCCGGGAAATATCGTGTCTCGAATTTCCCGGGACTTTTCGTAATTTTGGTTGTCTCGAGTCCCGGAAATTTCGAGTCGAAACTCGAAACGAGGCAAAATTGTTATGTGATAATTTTTATTTTTAAATAATAAAACAGATTCTAGAAAAAAACAAGAGCAATATAAAAAAAGGAGTTTCAGGCAACCGGATAACTTACAGAAAGTTTGGAACTACTGTATAAAGCCTTAACCACAATTGTCGGTATAATTGTGCTTAAGGCTTTACATGTTGAAAACTAGAGAGTATTTACGATTATTACAAAAATTAGAAAAAGATTGTCAGACAAAACTGTTGGCGCTCTAATTTTTTTAAAAGCCTATTTTATTATATTGAGTCAGCTAATTAATATGTTAGTTGATTAATTATTTAACAGACTGATTAATAAGTCTGTTTTATTATTTATATTTAGATGATCTTATTATGAATAAAATCTGTTATTAGGAGTATTAACAATGTTGTGATTATGACCAACTGATTGGTATGATTTTTAATAAAGGTAGTTTTATAACTATAAGATGTAACTGCTTAAAAGTGATAGTGTACGTGATGAACAGAAATAAACAAAACAATTATTAAGATTGAAGTTAACGTTAAAGTTATTAAAATTTAATGTTTTGGTTAATAAGTAATGATTTTTATAAAATATTGCCTTTTTTAAATTAACTCAATCAAAATTCTTCAATAAAGGCTTACCCCTGTTAAAAAATACAAAAAAAATCTTAAAAGTCCCTAACTCCCGGGAATAGTCGGGACTTTGATTGAAGGTTGTTTGTTTTTTTTTTATTATAGTATGGATGTAGCAAACGAGCATGCAGCCCACCTGATGGTAAGTGGCTACTGCCGCCCACGGACATCTGTAATCAATCCTAGGTAAGATCATAGTCTCACGTAAGTTTAGCCACAGATGCGTTGCTACCCCTGAGGACTAAGATGGAATGCCTCGAAAAAGTATGTCTCCCTTACCACACCCACACCAGAACACAGCGCAAAACACTAGTGTTATTAGGCAGAAATAGGAGGAGGCACCACCACCACACGGTGGTGCCTCCGGAGTCGAACCACAAAGAGTTCTACCACCTTCTGGTGTTCGTGTTCCGGGACTTTGAATTTGTCGTGAATTCCCAAATTCTAGGAAACATACTTATCCGAGGCGCTCCTCGGGCGAAGCAATGTATCTGTGACCACCCTCATGTATTACTCTGATCTTATCTGAGGTTGACTACAGATGCTCATGGGCGACATTGGTCACTTATAATCAATTGGTTTGCATATTATAAAAAAAGTGACAGTTTATACTTGAACTTGGCGTTTGGGCAGACGGGATACTTCTTGTTGCAGTAACCTTCAGCTATGTACATTTGCAACAAAAGGAGTAGCCAATGCATCGTTGATTTTAAAGAATAGTCTGCATCCTTCTTGAAGAACTCCATATCAGCGTGCGAGGAATACCTCGTAAGGAAGTGTGTTCCACATCTCGCACGTTCGGGGCTATAAGAATATGTAAATCGAACCAGGGAGGGTCGCGCGAGTGGTGCGTTGGAGGAAGGTTGATAGGTTTAACAGTTAATAAAACATAGTGGGCACCAGTTCAAAGTAGCGACCAGGGTCGTTAAAATAACGGTTTCACCGATGATACTGCGCTGGTATACCTTGCAACAAAACTATGAGGAAACAAACGTTAAAAATATGAGTAAATGAACACTAAGGCATACTGAAATCATCAATTTATACGTTTGTGTCTGCCTGCCGAAAATCGAACCTGGGTTTCTCTGCGTTTCAGGTGACGTTTTTTTAATATTTGTACATTAAAAAGATTAATGTACAAATTAAAAAAAAAAAACAAATACAAACAACAAACAAATATTGTTTATATGATAACAATATATAAAAATGACTGACCGACTGTCTTTTTTCACGCACTTATCTTGCAAACTATTAAATTCTTTTTTTATGGAAGAATAGAGCAACATTATCATATCATATTAGGTCGTTTCCGCTTTGCAATTATTTAGAGATCCTGACTAAAATTCGAAAAGCCGAACACGCAGGAGAACGATACAAGCGCGCGGATGTTCTTTATAAATAAAAATCATTCCAAGAAATTGTGCCAACATTCAACTCAAGTTGACACACAAAGTAATATATCGCATCACAATGCTTCATAAAATGACTGATATACAATTTAAATTCAATCGGAGTGTTTAGAATAAAAACTTGTGTCGCCTCGTGTGCATCCGGAACATTAACACAGAGTCATTGATCCCTATTCCAGTATCTCCATACAATGAGGCACTGTGCGTCTGTCAGTCAAAAACGTTATAAAGGATATTTTAGCGCATTCTTTTTTTGATTTTTGTTTTATCTGTCAAACGTTTATTTTTACGGGAAATTACAATCGCAATAAAAAAAGGTTTATTCGAATTTTGTGTTCTGATTTTAAATATAATGTGAATTTTAAATTTGAAATATATTTTTTAATGAAATCTTTTTAAATATGATTTCCATTTAAAAAGCCTAAGTAAATATTATTAATGATATATATTTTATTTTACCATACTAATATGGATTTAATAATAAAATAAAATACAGTCATACTGTAGTAGCGTAGTAGTTTAAATAAAAGGAAAATATTTATTACATCATTTTTAGAATTCTCAATATTAATATTATCATAAATATGTTTAAAAAAATGTATGTCAAAGCATTTTGAGCCCAATTCAAATAAGGGAGCATGAGCTCAAAAGATAATTTCTCCCACACATTCTATGTCCTGTCCTATTGTTTTTGTGTGAACCTTATTTCGACTATCCTAAGAGTGATAATAAGAACCCTCTACCAAGGGTGCGTTCAACAACCATAAGTAAGTGATAGTCGCTCACATTGTTTTTGTCCTTCTTATTAAGTGGTAGTGTCTTCAAAATTAATAAAAATGGAATTTGAAAATAGAATACATCTAATATAATCGTTTACAAACGCGCGTTCCTTAATGTTGATTTGGTATAGATAAAATAAGAAAAAAATGTGCTTAAAAATAGTGCTGTGCTTTTTAATTGTACTGTGTAGTTTTTTGATGTTTTCGGAAGGCTTGAATGTGAATGATTCCGGTGTATGCACAGCCAAAATAAGGTAACTATTTTTTAATTCTTAATTTAAATTAAAAATATATGTTTTATAATCTGTAATGGTGCATTATTTTTTCAAAATATGGAAGTAGCAAATGAGCTTGCAGTCCATCTGATGATAAGTTGCCACTGCTATGAATGGACATCGGTAATCAACCCCAGATAAGATTAGAGTCTTACCTGAAGTTAGCCACAGATGCGTTGCTACCTCTTAGGATTAAGTTGGAACGCCCGGGATAAGTATGTGTTAGCACACCCTTCGGATCAGAACACAGCAGTGCTTGCCTCTGCTGTTATTAGGCACAAATTGGTATTGCGGTGGTGCTTCCAGAGTCGAACCACAAAGAGTTCTACCACCTTTAAAATGGTGCGTATAAATCTGCAAGTAATCTCAAACAGCACTTTTTATCTGATGCCAATAAAAATATTTATGAACTTGGTAAGGACGTGGTTTATGTAGTATTATAAAAAATGGTTTTACGGCGTTGGCTTGGCGCCTTTAAGCCTAACTTTATTAATTCGCGGCCATCTTTCTTTTATGTAGTAGCAACACTGAGTGGCAAGTCTATAAGAAAATATTATATTACGCATAAACAAGTAATGTAACTGTAGTAATTAATAAAAAAACACATTGTTCCGAATTTAAATCCATAATCACTGTTTTTTAATTATAGATAAGAAAAACTTGAGTGAAATTTTAGTCATAGCCTATTTAACTAAAATGTCGAGTATTTTGAAAAAATTTAGAAAACCGAGACATTATAATGCCAAAATTGTGACACTAATAATGTGTCACAAAGTTGAACATGGAGAGATACATTTTCCGTAAATCATAAAAAAAAATAGCGCGGGAAAAAGTTTGCGTCTTTCACAAAGCGATATATTAGTATACAATGTTTTGTTTAACTGAAAAAAACACAATATTTTAATTGAACGCGAGTAAATAATAAGAAAATAAGTCATAAGCGAGTAACAATAAATTAAGTAACGACTATTCAATAGCTTATTGTTTCTTCAACTTATCCTTAATATTACTTAACTGAGGTGATAAATTAACATTTTTTTCTTATTAAAAACGATGTAATGGTCTCAGCCGCCCATCGACGGAACAAAATAGTGACATAAAAGTATTATATTTTACTATACGGTTTTATACTAGCTTTCATTTGATATATATTATCCTAATAATAAAAAGACGTCGTTCCATCTCCTCCCATTTACATACATCATTTGAAAAAGTCCATAGCCTATGCCACTCTGCAAACTGAGACGATTCCAATCCTTTTCTCCGTCACGCCGTTTGAGCTGTAGCGCCTGTAAAGAAATGGACATACATACGTATGTACATATAAAATATTTAAAAGAGTGTAGATTCCTGAGTGTGATGGCTGAGTTAAATAAAGGAAGGATTAAAATTGTTTAATACTTAGAACTCGTAAATCCGCAATGTATCTTTATTCGGCCTCGGGTAGCACCCCTATATATACGAAGTTGGTTACAGATATCCATAGGCGGTAGTGACCACATATTAGAATATGGAATTCATCCTCGTTTGCTTCAATCTTATGAGAAATGTTTTTTATTATTTTCAGCGTGCGCAAGACGAGAATAAAAACGTATTTAGTGTCCACTAAGAAATGGTGCGGAAAAAAGAGGTGTACAGCGAAACGAACTAAAACTGAAGTAAGGCTCCAATTATGTACCTATTATGGTCTAATTTATGGATATTTCTACTATGTATCCATGGATTTCGTACTAAAACATAGGGTCTGAGCTAGCGGTTAGCGACCTTTTGGCGTGACTGAGGAAATGCGGTGCGTTTGGACGAAATTTAAAGGCGAAAGACGGCGTATATAACGTTCTAGGATGGTCCACAGGCCACAAGAAAGTCTATAAAGAGCCACAGGCTGCATAGGGAGGCTCGTGGGCCACTAGTTGCCGATGCTAGCTGGTCTCAGCCATAGTCTATTACGCGGGTCAAGTGCGGATTGGTAAATTTCATACGCTTTTGGAAAAATCATGTAAATTCTCAGACATGTAGTATCATGAAATTTTCCTACATCGTTACAGCAAATGATAATTTATATCTATCTAGCTGCAGCCCGCGACTGCGTAGCAGATTCAAACATATATATATATTCTACCCATCTAGCTACCTTTTTAATTGGAGATGTGATAATTACAGATGGAATATCCAAACATGATTTTTAGTAACATTGTACATCATAAAATGTATCTATAGCATAAATTTCATGGTTGGAGCTTAAGGAGCATAAGCTCTGCGATAATAAGGCAAAAATGATTATCCTTTAGCGTCTTTGTAATATGCAAATTGAAAGGCACTTAAGTAAACTACCAGAATCCAAACCGAAGACAAAGATTAGCAGGCCGTTCTTACACAGGTTACAAAGTTCTATCACTGCTTTTGTTCAGTTTATTGAACATTAGTTCGTGCAAATATTTCACTAAACTTTGTGTTGTTGAATTCGAATCATGTTTGTTTCTACCAGGTTAGTTTAATATAATCTCACTAATATTATAATTGTGAAAGTTTGGGAAGATGTTTTTTATCCAATCACGCCAAAAGGGCTGAAATAATCTGGGTGAAATTTAGCACCGAGATAGATTGTAGTCTGGAATACCATAGAGGCTATGTTTAGCCCGTAAGAAATATATGGTTCACGTGGGTTAAATGTTTTTGTGTTTTTCGGTGCAACGGTGCAATATTTTGAATGTTTTTGTGTTTTTCGGTGCAACGGTGCAATATTTTGCATGGTGATAGCTAAGGGGTAAGAGAATGACATATGCATAGAATTAAATTTATCCCGAAAATTTGCGTGGGTTCTACGTGATATCATAATAATTGTATCCCAGGTAGTAGAACCGATGTAGATCGACCGAGGAAGAGTCACCGTTACACCTTTCTCTAGTCGCGGATATCGACTAGTTAATTTCTATGATGCACATAACTTTTAAAAAAATCAATCACAGGTGTGCCTGGTATTTGAAACTCGGTCCGTCAGTTTCTAATTTCGATTTTCAAACGGCTTGAGATCCTTTCCTATGCCACGCGTATATCAAAATAGCCGGTGAATTTGTTAGAAATTATCAAAATGGGTAATTTAAGCTGACACCTAAGATACTTTCTTATAATATTGAAGTGGCAAACGAACATGCAGTCAACTTGATGGTAAAGAGCCACTTACCATCACCACAATCTTATCTGGGGATGATTACAGATTCCCATGTTGCCCATTTCATGTTTAGAGTCTTATCTAGGTAGGTCACAGGTGCATTTCAACTAATAAGAACTTAGTTGGAACGCCTCAGATGAGTATGTCTTACCATACCCTTCAAACCAGAACACAGCAGCGTTTAGCACTGCTGTTCTTAGGCAGAAATAGGTGTGGCGTTGATGCTACCGGAGTCGAACCACAAAGAGTTCTATCACCTTCAAATTTAATACTGGGATGTAGTACCTTAACGGCATCAACTATATCCTTAAGGACATGACTGCTGCTATATTACAACCTGCATTAATTGTACCCAGTACTAATTAATTAGGTTGCAGGGACAATAAATGAATGGTAGAATTTCTACAACTAGCCTTACACCTTACACTTAATGTATACACAGTAATTAATCAGGTACTTTAAAGAAGTGTAAAATAATAGAAAAAATAATAGAAAGAGATATAAAATAATACAGGATATTATTTATTAGGTTATTGTGCAGTTGTGACGTTGCTTACAGATGTTTATGAGAGGTAGTGTCGAACTACCACTAGGTGGGCTGCATGCTCGTTTGCCATTTTATTCATATAATTAAAATATATACGCTTTCTACAGTCGCTTTCCACAATTATAGCCCCAAATTAGGATTTTTCTGTGTCATGGGTACCATAGACACACAAAGACGAAATCACAAACAACCAGACCCAAAACAGAATGTAATTTCTGGCCGGGGATCGAACTCGGAACCCTCTGCGTGTCAGACCGTTCTGGTGACCGGTATGGTGACCGCTCCGCCACGCGGGTTGTCAAATAGGCAAACATATAAATATATAAATAATTCTAATTGAAGCAAATGAAATTAAGTGTAACTTTTATGACAAAGCCTTTTTCTTTGTAGGCATATTTAGTAACGAAGAAACAAACGGTCTGTTGCAATGGTTTCGAATACCGGAGCGAGACGGACGCATGTTGGCCGCTTTGCAGCGCGGGGTGTGTGGGCGGGCGGTGCGTGGCGCCCAACGTGTGCGCGTGCGACCCCCCCGCCGTCCTCGCTGACAACACTTGCACCACCCCCACATGCGACCCCCCTTGCTACAATGCCACATGCTACACCAATAACACTTGTGTTTGCAACCCTGACTTCATTGCCTATAATACGACGCATTGCTACCACTGTGACACTGGGTTCACTGTTAATGAAGACATGTCCTGCTCGCCGATATGTGAAAGATGCGTTAACGGAACCTGCAGAGCCCCGAACACATGTACATGTTTCGACGGGTACAAAAAAGTTGATGTCTTTACATGCGAACCTCATTGCGATGTTTGTGTCAATTCGAAATGTGTTTCCCCGAATACATGTGAATGTTTGGACGGTCACGAAAAATTTAACGAAACGAATTGCGTGCCCTTATGTGATAATTGTACAAACGGACAGTGTGTCGAGCCAAACAAATGTGAGTGCAACGACGGATACGAACAAAGAAACGGTGATTGTGAGCCTGTGTGTGATGTGAAATGTGTTAATGGTTTTTGTATAGCACCCAACGTATGCTCCTGTGACGAAGGGTATGCCAAGAATGAAACCAGTCAAACGTGTTCAAAGCTATGTCCTAAAGAAGTTCATAGCGGTACTGGAGACTGCGTCCCAGAAAATTGTAAACTGCCGAAATAGTAAGTATTGCATATAAAATTATATTCTAGGCATTACTTAAATTACTTACCTAATCGTTTAATTATTTGCAGGATGTACCAGTAGAACTAATTCTATGTATGTATATGTTCCATACAGTTGTAAGTAATATAGGAAACAAAGTAACAGCTGTATAAATAATAATAGACTTAATACGATGAATAGTAGTATATAATCTAACAAAATAATCCCACCAAAAACTTTGCTTGAAAAATGTTGCCTAGACGACCACATAAGGTTTGCCCTGTGAAAAAGATATCAGATCTCATGTAGAGCAAAGCTTCTGAATCTACACGGCCTAACTCTACCGACCCTAACTTCACAAATTCTACATATCAGTAAAAATGTATGGCTTGGCTGTTTCGTTGCTTCAGAAACTAAATATTTGCATCACCTCCACGACGGTAGCGATTTTTGGTGGGATTTAATTTCTTTTTGTAAGTGGCTACACAGTCTTTTTAGTGTTATTTTCTTCTTATTTTTTTTTGGTGTATTTCTTGCACATCAGCAGTGCCGGTTTTCATAGCCCATTCTCTGCCTTTGCCTTTTTTCTTAGATGGTTTACTGATTACCGTAAGCGATAAATCAGGGCGATATTTCGCTCTTAAGCGATTATATTCAACTATAGCTGACTGTTGTACTTTAATATTACCAAAGTCTATATTTATAAGGTAAATTGGTAATAATACCTTGTAAATTGGTCACTTTAGAGAGTGATACATAAGCCTGCCCACAAGAGAAAGTGGATCACCCAATATCAATGAGAGCATTATTCAAACTTAGACCTTGACTTTTATGTACCGTAGTGTCTAATTCTAAGTCTACAGTCCCGTGTAAATTTTCATGTCCTAATTCATAACCCCGCCCCCCCCCTCCTATTTTATTTCGGCTTTCTAGCACTTCAGGTAATAACATTTTGGAGTCACATACAAACTTCCACTCCCCCATTTTAGGGGATGGGAGGCGAAAGTTATAAGTTTATGATTTTTTTTGTTGGTTGTACACTAACTTAGATTACGTACCAAATTTCAGCTTTATAACACTTCAGGAAGTAGCCAAACATTTTGATGATCGTCAGTGTATCAGTGAGTATGTCAGTGACGGAATCAGTGTATTTTAGATATCAATAAAATCTAAAGTATTAGAGCTATTGAAGTGAGATTTTGTATGTTTAATTAGTCTATTATTGACACCATATTCTAAGAATATGAACTATCTGGTACATCGGAAACCAGCTTTATGAGGGTTCAAAAAAACGACGAAACACTTCGAGAAAAAGTAGGTAGTGCCCTTGCGCTTCGCTTGGCTCGTCTTGGCGGGGACACTATCGTGCCCCCAGATTTCTGATATTTATATATTAGTTATCTTTATTACGTTTGTGTAAAAGTAAATTTATAATGAACAATTGCTAGACCTATGGTAGTCAAATGCCACAAATGCTATATAGGGTATCACAACCACACAGTGCGGTAATAATAAGCACCACAACCGCTTAAGCAAAAATACATTTTAGCGAATCAACTAAAATATACGTTAAATTACGTTATGTTAAGTATACAAACGTAAAATACGTTGTTTTCCAAACTCTAGCGTAAGATTATTTATTGAACGTCAAAGCGCCGATATCGCTTAATGTACGACTACAGTAACTGCATATTATGTACCTGAAGAGCCCCATGTCATAAAGTTTCAGGAATGCCTGAAACGCCATGATATGGGGTTCTTCCAGAAAGGGTCCCATAGAGCTCTCCTTTAAAGACGGCGATGGCGATGCATTGGCGACTCCTCTGGTGTTGCAAATCTCCATAGGCGACGGCGACTACTTTCGGTCAGGTGGCCCGTTTGCCTTGTCGTTAGGCACAGATAATCGAGTATGTATATATACGATTTTATTGTTCGCATCATGAAAGAAACTTAATATTTTATTATATTGATTAACGTTTGCGTGTAAAAAGTGTAGAAATTGTTTTTGTGTGTTTTTTGTTTGCACTACCTTTTATAACTTATTTCCCTTCCTTTGGTAGAAAAGTTCTATCTTTTGTCCTGTGACGGCCATCATGATTTTCTGTATGAATTTCTTATATTTCAAATTTGGAATTAAAGAGGATGGTACGGCCGCACTCTTCAAACCGAGATATTCCAACTTAGTTATTAGAGATGGTCCCTACTTGGGTTCTAGATTCTGGGATCTAGATCACAAATAGGACTGTATTCCTCACTTTGGTTTATGAAGTATATATAAACGGCAGATACTGCCTACTTTTTATATTTTATATAGATACATTTATGATTTCTATTCTATTCTTAGTGTCATAAAATCGCCGCTTGCACGAAGTTAGCTATTAAGCAATAAATTATGTGCGATATGGAATCAGCGTTGAAACAAAAGCATGTAGGTCACGCACATATCAGCTTGATAGCGTCAAACGGATGGACATTGTGCGTGGACATTTGCATTGGCAATGACGCGAGCGGATTGATTGATGCCATCTCACCATTATCAATGCTTCTGACGCTTTGACATGAATCATCAAAGCGGTCGTTGACCGTATCGAGCCTTATTACATGACTCTTATTGTTCTTCTTATTATTTATTCGTCTAGTCTGCCAAATATCATGAAATCAATGACAGCGTTTCCGGTCACAGATAGGTTTGGAGTCCTTGAGTTTGACAGAATATATTAACTAACTGCAAAAAGTAATGTTGTAGCTGAATAGAAGTGTGGTGAAGCTATAAAGCTATAACTAATACTCGAACGTATGTGCCGATTTTACTTAAGTAATAATATACTAATCAATTAATGGAACCAGTAATTCTTGTATTTGTCCTCATCTATAAATGTTGTATTTAATTGATTTTAAGATCTTTTCAAAATTTTTGGATGAAATTTTAAATTCTAGCGGTTTATTACTATCTTCCTTTATAGATGTCAAAAAGAAATCCCATACCCATAAAGAAAAAAACATAGTTATACATGTTATAGATATATCATATCTTCATATATTATTAAAATATAATTTCGTTACTTTCGTTATCTTGAACAAAAATTTCGAACCTTGAAATAATTGCATGACCATAACAATCATTCATCCCCATCAATCTTTCGAGATCCACTACTGTATATAGACTTCCCGTAAATGACGCTACTCTTACTGGTCCTGTGCCTTCTGAATCCACAGATTTCACACTGTTTTCTTCAGGTCATCGGTCTTCCTGGTTGGGGGCGACCCGTACTTCTTTTACCTAAATACTCGAGGCCCTAGCAATAATTTTTCTTATTAAACATTTTTATGCGTATTTGTATTTTATGTTATTAATAATCTTCGTATATGATACTTTATCATATATGTACTGTAATAATTAGTATCAAGACATGTCCTTCTTATCGATGTATGGAAGCGCCGACGATGCTTTGAATAATAATTAATGCTTCCTGAGAACAATTTATTTATAATGCGGTGCTTTTCTCATGTCCTCCCATTTCCTCCTATTATGGTTAAAATTATGTATCCCAGAAGACCTTACGCATGTATGTAAATGTTATTGAATCAAAAGAATAAAATTGTCGTCCTTTAGTTTGATTCGAGTTTTGACTTTTCGGCTACATATAGTTTGCGATCGCAAATATTAATTTCTATTTAAGAGTACCTAAGCATTTTTGTGTCAGCCACATGTAAATCGGACTAAATAAGCTTAGCAAACGAGCATGCCACCTTGTGGTAGGTGACCACTGCCCATAGAAATCTGTAAGCATTTTTATATAAAACAATCCGAACAAACTATTTGAAGTGTAAGTGAGCCGGTAATCACACACTTCCACCGAAACGCAAAAACTGCTTTACGCCAGAAATATGCGTGGCGGTGGTACCGTCCCCGGTCGAACTACACAGGTTCTATCACCTAATGAACAAATTTATCTACTTTTACAAGAGGTTTTATTCAAAATATAAATAGTATATACAAAAAGAATACTAACATATTGTAAATAATTATCAAATATTGCATAATAATTAATTAGAATTTTTCGCTAATTAACGAGCCATCCAATTTGACATTAGGAGGAAAAATATTGTTTCTTTTTCATCTGTAACTATAGCTTTTACCCTGTATTTCCCCAAATAGTATTAACCAGAGTAGTAGAACCCTTCCTACTTCAAATACGGAGAAATCACAGCCTATTTTACACATACCTATTTCTGCCTGTATGTCTGTACCTACTATCAGTGTTAAGATTAGCTAATTTCTGGTATGAAAGACCAACAACACAAATCGCTCTCCAGGGTAATATCTAAAACTGAG
>MOOZ01000647.1:22375-34461 GCA_002930495.1 Cecropterus lyciades | reverse complement strand
TTAACTTTATACTTCTTACTATTTTTAAGAGAAAGTATCTTTAATGTTAGTGGCAAATTAGTACATTAAAAAAAAAGTAAGAATAATATATTCATTTCATCAATTGCAATATTAAGGTTTAAGTTATAAAAGTGATGGTATTAAAAAAATAACCTTCTCGGGTCGCCTGGCAGATGTGAAACATCTTGTTCGTATAAGTAATAGGTATGCATAAAACACAAGATTGCGACAGGAACTAAATATGAAAATAACGCCATCTACGAACAGTACTCCGCACTAAGTTACAAAACATCGCAGCCCGCTTAGTTTTGTTCGATACTTAATAGTTCCGAAGTGTATAACAGATGACGCTGAAATAAATACGGCGCCACGCAAACAATCAGGTTTATGTGTACATATAGATGTTTCACATCAAAGGGAAATACTTTATTAAAAACTATGTTAAAAAACTTAATACTGGCTAATATCGATAACGGTTACCTTAAAGAGGCTGATAAGCTTGTTAGGTATAAGCTTAATCAAGATATTAGGAATATAAATTATTATAAAATAATAACTATCCGACTATGAAAAAATATATTATAAAGTACTGCAGGTGGGGACAAACCAATACAATGAAAAATACCGAAACTATATTTGTCACCGCGATAAATGAGAATAGTTTGCTATTCTCATTCTTAAAAGTTTCTATTCTCATTCTGAGACATGAGACTTTAGTTCATAACGTTTATTTAAACCGGTCACCGTTTACGTTTTCGCCCATACTTTGCAATGTACGTTAAGGTATGGCCGAAAGCACATACGTAAATGGAAACGATACTCATACTAAGGTCACTATACACAGAAGTGGGAAAATAACAGACAAGGATATAAAAGATGAGATCAGGAATCATAGAATGAATTCCCTTACAGTAAATTATAATAAATTGCGGCCACTAATTACACAATAACAATATTAACATGTACATTAATGTGTCCCATGGAACCGGAATTTTCCTATTGATAACATTTACAATAATAAATAATAAATTATAATTTATATGTTATACATGCTGAAACTGCAGATAATATACACATAGTGTTTATAATTGAAACGAAATAGTTCTAGTGTTTTTTCCCTTAGAACTGAAGTCTAGAACAAACATCCTGCAACTATCTATTACCTCGAATTACGTAAGCTTGAAAGCTAGTTCAATTATGGTATTATTTACTTACGTTAAGTGCTTGCTTGTCTAAAATAAAATTTCCGTCCTATATGAATTACTACTTTTTGGGAACATACCAAACCACTTGACGTATTTTTAACAAGTTTTGACCGCCCTCCCCCCCTTGGTGACCATCCGTAGCATATAAGAAGGACCCCCTCCCCCTCTAGTTTTCAGGTAGTAATTCAGACACATGGTTTTCAATTTTTTTTACTAAAACGCGAGATTTCCTTTAGGGATATTCACTACGTGACGGAAACCTAAACTCCACCCTGTGCCCAAGCGGGGTATTTTGAACAACTCCTTCCCCCTAAAATGGTCACGTGGTATGGTTACGTTCTCTTATCTTTCCTGATTTACTACCGATACTGACACCGATATGTAATCGAAATTGGCAAGAAAGATATGCGGTAAAAGTTGTAAATAGTAACTACGTATATTTTAGTTGTGACCAATAGCAGTAAACAAGCGTAATCAAGCCAATATAGGTATGTACTGGTGCTAGACCCAAAATGTTACATACCTGCTTAGATTTTTTCACAATGTTTAATGGGTGAAGCCATTATTATAAGTATTTGATTATTTATATTTTTTATTATTAATATTACTAGCAGACCTGTGCCCATTTCATAGGGTTTATTACCCAACTGCCAAAAGGAAGGTTATTTTTTACCGCGTATATTTACATATGTATCTATTTGCATGCCAAGTTGGCGGAATATGTATGGTCTATTAAGTAAAGTCGTGGTGTAACTACCTTTGTTTGTTACCTTTCAAGTGAATATTAAAATGATTATGATTGATTATGTTTATTTTAATTGTTCAATACTTCTTTGTATACAATTTTTGATGTAGTGTTATTATCTGGCACCAAAACGTATTGTTTTACTGCATATACAACCCGAGATAAACCAACATATATCTGACTATGGGAAAGACACTCTTTTTTAAATGAATGCCTCCTCTTGTTCCGTACAAAGATCTTTATAAAAACGGGAAATAAATCTCGTTTGTTGTAATGGGAACCCCCTTAAATATTTACTTTATTCTGCTATTAGTATGTGTTGTTATAGCAGCAACTGAAATACATCGTCGGCGAAAATTTCAACTATCAGCCTATCATGGTGCAGATACAGCTTGGTGACACACAGACGGACCGACGAACCGACGGACAACGGAGACTTAGTAATAGGGCCCCGGTTTTACCGTTTGTGTACAGAACCCTAAAAGCATCTAACAGAAATACCCACTAACAGACTACGACGTGATCGCGGTTATACATATATACCTAGTAGTTTAGGAGTTCATATTGGACAAACAACGTGGTACGTGATTTATATATATTAAAATAAGCTACTCTATCTTTCAAGTTGGATCAAACTGCACACGATGTGAAAATTTGATTAAAATCGGTTCAGTAGTTCAGGAGATAATAGTGGACAAACAACGTGATACGTAATTTATATATATTAAGATTTGGATAAGCTATGCTCTCTTTCAAGTTGGATCAACTGCACACGGTGTGCAAATTTGATCGAAATTGGTTCTGTAGTTTAGGAGTTCATAGCGGACAAACAACGTGACACGTAATTTGTGTAGATATAAGATATCTTATATTTCAGGTTAGATCAAACTGCATACGGTGTGCAAATTTGATTCAAATCGGGTCAGAAGTTTAGGAGTTTATCGCGGACAAACAACGTAACATGTAATTTATATATATTAAGATTAAGCTGAAGAGTTTGTTTGTTTCGTTGACGGGGTAGACCCAGGGTCTGGTTTGAATTCGAAATATATTTTTCTGTTAAACAGTCCGTTTACTGAGGGAGCCTATATGCTATATAACATCACGCTGTGTTTGTTTGTTTGTCTCATTTTTTCTTATGTAGTAGCTACTGAAACTGTGGTGCTCAGCTAGTTTTATTATAGTAAAAATAACAAATCAGAGTTGATAGCGCTAATGTTTTGACAACATTGTGCAGGTTCTTAATAAAAATGATAATATTAAAATATAAGTACTTGTTATCTCTAGAGAAATAACGTAATAAAACATATCTTAAATTATAGGCCAAGGTTTAAATATTTGTAAATATCGCGCTGTTAGTCGCCATTGAGTATTTTTTGTGTCATATGCGCCCCTACCGAATTATGTGTGTTATAATATCAAACTTGCATTATTCTATGCCAGCTTTTACCCGCGACTTCGCTAGCTTCGGTCATTTACCATGATAAAGAGTATCCTATGCATTAATCCAGGCTATAAAATGTTACAATTTTTTGCCATATCGGATCCGTAGTTATTACGTAAAACAGTAACTAACATACATCCTACAGTTATCAGACAGTATCATCCTCCATCCAGTTTCGCCGTGACCACAATCAATGTAATTGGGTCGAAATATCGGCAACATATCGTGAGTATCCGAGAGAACATATTAAAATGTATCAATTTCGCGATGATTCGCATTAAAGATGCCTATGAATGTCAGTTACACTTAGCAGCACTAGGTAACGTGCATTCTCGTTTGATATCTATATTAATGCATAAAGTAATTAAATGCAGACTAGGGACAGTGAATAGTTTAAAATTAAATCATAAAGGTTCTACCTTTTTAATATGTTACGGGTAATCACGATATGCGTTTTTTTTTTAATTTCTTTTTGTTGATGTTTCGATCTAGTTACATGGATCATGGTCACGGCGAAACTGCGGTGTCGGGGAGAAACTGTTGACGAGCGCTATTGATAGATTAACCTATCTACCCTATGTCTAGTTCGTTTTTCTTTTTTAGGTTCCATATGACACACAAACCGTATCCTTTCGCACCAAACTTTGCATAATTTGAGATTTACATAAAATCTACCTGTTAATTTATTAACAAGTGACACTCTCCAACACATAATTAGTATTCTGTGTTCGTCACAGAGTACAGAGAATATGTTGTACGCTTTGGAATCAATTGAACCGCTTTTTGTGTAGATTAAGGCGGAGTCTTTATCAGTATCGGAATATAAATTTTAGGCCATTTAGACACATCTCTTTTATACATTATATTATATTCTCATATAAATGCACTGGCTGTAAACTGTTCAAGTGTCAAAAATGCGAAAAGTTCTCTGAGGGACTCATCACAGTCATCACACGTTAGTCTATTTTATTATTGCTCTTAAAATATACACATATGGTGTATATAACTTGTGTTAAACGAAATTTCCAATTATATCTTGCTCGTCTTCTATGTACATCTATAAAACAATAGAATTTTGGAATTTAATTTTATGTTCGCTACTTCTTCATTTATCATCTTCCGCCAAATTTATGAATACACCGGGGATTGACAAATTTTTAACATAATCATTTTTTAAAGGTGATGCAATTAATATGAAACCTCTATTGCAGCAAGGCATACATAATTATAATATATGTAAGTTTTGAATAAATTTATAAATTCTATTCTATATAAATGTATAATTAATAAAACAACAAAAAATCAAATTGGGTTCCTTTTTTTCGTGGCTTATTGTTTCATTGTTCGTGTTATATACATACAGCATTTGTACATATTTGCCCCGGAAATGTGTGCGTTACAAAGGTTATTTTATTTAATAATTTTATCATTGACACTAGTAGCATGGTTAAAAACATTAAAACAGAAACCCGACTGCTTAAAATGTTTTTTTTTGTTTATAATGATATATATTTAATTAAACGCTTATTTTTGTCAAAATGGTAAAGTAGAAGTATTATTATACATATATTTTAGATTGGTCTATTTACTAGCTTTCATTTGATACCCATATTGTCATAATAGTAAAAAAGTCGTTCTTTCCCTCCTTTTTCCTCCCTTCTCTACCCTCCTCCCCCCTTTTTCCTCTACTTCCAGGCGCCATTTAAAGGCGCCAGATATATATGGCCTATGTCACTCTCCAATGAGAGACGATCCTAATGATATGTCATACGTCACAATCCGTCAAGCCGTTTGGGCTGTAGCGCGTGCCAAAGAAATGGACATACATACAAACACACATACATACGCTCGAAAAACATTACCCTCCTTCTGACGCAGTCGAGTAATTATAAATAATCATAACTTTTTGAATAGGTATAATTAAGCTCATTAGTACTTTAAATGTAAATACCAATTAACTGTTAATTTGCACAATATAAAATTGTTTTATAGTGTTTGTTTACATTTCTTATCGGGCTACATCTAAATAAATATAGCAAATATGTAGAAACTAGATGGGACTTTCACGCAAAAGCTTTTGGATGGAATGGCACAAAAGGTTATTTTGAAAATAAGTGAATGATAAATTTGTTTTAAATTATACACAGGATATTGATTGAATTTAAGTTTGAAACAACACACACAAAGATATGTTTATTAAGTGTGAAAAGAAGACGTGCGTAGCTTATCTGCGTGATCGACAACATTTACACTGGTAACATTGTTAAGAATTTTAAAACAAAAAATCCGACAGCTTAAAACGATTTTTTTCTCACAATTTTCGTTAAAATATAGTAAATATATACATTTTTAGCATGGTCCAGTTACTAGCTTTCATTTGATACCCATATTGTCGTGATAGTACAAATATCCCCCCCTTTCCCCTCTATTTTTACCATACGCTCGAAAAACATTACCCTCCTTCTGACGCAGTCGGGTAATGAGCAAATTAGTAGTAGTCAGTAGATTTAGACTATTAGAATAAATTGAAGGTGGTTTAAAAGTTAAAAGCTTCCGCATCATTTATTTCCCTGATTAATCTAAATCTGGAATTGCGGAGTATCAACCATTTTCTTATCACTAAATATTAGTCACCACTTAATTAATTTTAATACAAGAAAATGTTTTATGTGGTACAATCACTTACAGGATGTCCTTTTTGAAAAGCATTTATAAATTAGTTTGCCGACCCGCGTTTTTATAATTATGTAAGTCGGTTTTTATAATAAAGTTGGGTTTTTATAAATAGTTGTCTAATTGTTTCAATTTTTCATGACATGAATAATAAATTGATCGTACTTATAATTTATTAATAACTCACTATTAATCTATGAGTTATATTCCTAAGTAATTATTAAAAACTAAAATGTACTATCATGTCATATTTTGACGACCGTGTGGCGGAGCGGTCACCATACCTGTCTGACACGCAATGGGTCTCGGGCTCGATCCCCGGCCAAACCGAAATCTGAATGATGAGTTTAGATTTCTGTTCTAGGTCTGGATGTTTGTGTATTCGTCTTTGTGTGTCCATGGCACCCACGACAGGAGGAGAAAATCCTGGTGTGGAGGTATGAGTGTGAGGCTATGCGTGTGTTTTTAAATGTACACTTTTGTAAAAGTATTTTGCCGATTTTGAGTGCTTTTATTTTAAATTAGATCAAACTTTCTATTTTATTTATTTGGGTCTTAAATAAAACTGAAGAACTTGTCTGTAATTTTAATGAGCCTAAGCGAATTTATAGGTCGCAGTTTCATAGCTAGTTGTTGAAATTTGAAGTTTGCACATTTTTTATGGGGTGGAATAAAATATCTTATTTCTATAGAAAGGTACATATTCGTTGTTACAACACATGTACATATTTCAAAGACAAAATTTATGTATATTCTTTTCATTAAATGTACGACTATCTTTTTTATAATCTAAGTATATTTTTCTTAAGTGGGTAAAAGGCGCTCCTCTGAAGGTTGCACCCCTAGCAGCTGCAGAAGGATGTATCCCTGGTAGGCGTGACGTTCGACAGATCCTACGTCGTTCCTAAAATTATCTTTTTTCACGAAACAAATGCATTTAAATTGATTTCAAGACTCTCTTCTCCCTCTTTATTATACGTATTGGTTTATCTGGAAAACTGCCGAACCGTTTTTTTTCAAGTATCGTCATATTCCCGATCGAGTTGATGATGACCTATCTATAATGCTAATCGACCTGACTTAGCGATAAACGGAAGAGTCGTATGTGATTCGGACTTCAAGGCTTATGACTCCACTGGCCCACAAAACAGCGTAATTTACAGCTCGGGTAATAAAATAAATTAAGGAAGCGACACTTAAATCTGATCGACTGGACAATGGCAGCATACAAATGTCTTTAATCGGTAATCGCACAGTATATCGATTGTTAAGCCGGCTGAATAAATTTGCAGTGCCAAATTTATTTGACCCCAACTCTTTTTGGCAGTTCGCGCGTGGCACTGTTATTAATGACGGCAGTTCCAGAACATCATATCAAACCTAGATAGACGGAACTAAAACAGGGTTGGAAATAACAGTTTTCTTTTATAGTGGTGAAATAAACATATCAAATATATTTGATTATATTTATATTTATATGATACTATAGTACATAATCTACCTTTGACTTGCTTATAAATACGTGTCGAGTTTATGACATCTATACCCAGGTGTAAACCTCAAAACGCTGATGGACATGTCGCGTATAATTGGGACTAAATTCATGAAAGGAATATTCTTAAATATACATATATCATATTATTATGGGTTTCTGGGTTGGATATTTTTATTTGAATGTGACTTGAAATATAGTTTTCCAGTTCTTTTTTGTTACTAAGACATGCCTCGTCAATCAGGCAAATGAAATATATATATAAAACAGTGGAATTGAGAACCTCCTCCTTTTTTGAACTCGGTTAACAAAGTGTTCGTCGTTGTAGTATTTATTCAGTTTCATTGATCAGTTTGTAGCAGTTTGAGTTGCGACAATTTCGAATGCAGATTCGACATTAAATATTTAAAAAGGCATATATTATTAAAAAAAACAAACTGGTTACATTAAAATTATATCGATAATTGATTCTGTAATCGATATGTTGCCATCGCTAAACATGCCGTTTGATTTAATAGAAAGTTGTATATGTGGACAGATAATACTTATTGGATTAGTACCTATCTTTGTTAAAAATGATAACGTTTATAATTGCTACGAAGTATACAAAATACAAAGAAAAAATTGGAGCAGTGGGCAGCAACCACTAAATAGCTCATTCATGAGCTTGTTCGGGGAATAATGTATCGGTTGTTTTAGCTTCTAATCAGCCACGTATGTTGCAACTGCTACTACAGTGATAATGGCATTAATTCATGAACTTATTCATATCCTGTTTTCGGCTTGTTTTATCGATAGGTACACTGCACCGGATGTCTACAAACTGTTCGTCTATACAGCAAAATGTCATTGTTCTCCGACATATTATTAATACAGAATTATGTTGACTAGTTAATCGTCAGAGTGGTCGAAATTCGACCGAAATTATACCGTAATAAAAATATATATATTTACCAAAGTGTGTGTACTCCTGTAAATAAGTATAGTTCTTAATATATAAGTTATTTATTACAGTATTTTAAGTTTTGTTTTTGGTAACATACATAATTTCACAACAGCATATATGCATTATTATTTTTTAGTTTGCTTTGCGTATTAATAAACAGGTTTATGTAGATATTAATGTGCGAATAAAAAACATGAAACTATCTATACTTAATATTTTTTGTTAATGAAAAACAGACGAAATTTTATGCTATAGTTTTTATGCGATAAAAATACAGATAATGCAGTGTTAATCGTTTCTTTCGGCATTGTCTTGTTGTCACCGATGACGTCATAGTTCACGACGTATGTTTTCAAGTGGTATAACGTAGTGGCAATGGACCCATTCCACATGTGTGCTAAGATGCTACTCATTTTGGAAGGGGTGATTTGTTCTTGCAGTCCTGTCCATTAAGATCGTGAAGTAAAAAGCACTTAAAGATATAACGATTGGTACAATGAAAATTGTTTTATTGAAAATGTCACATCCCTTCTTAGTGGTGGACATTTGTGAGCTGTAGTCATCATTTAATATTAGGTTGACTGCAATGTTATTCCAGTAACAAAATAATATACTATTATATATAAACTTATGTACCCACTGACTGAAATTTTATTTAAACTTATTTTAAGTATCGTATTTCATACAGTCTGCATTAAATGTCCCAGATTCGTATTTAGTGAGGGATATGTTAGCATGCGCGTTAATTTTTATTTAAACCACTTCAACCGAAATAATAATTTCATTTACACGTATTAACGCTATTTCACTATTCTAACGTGATTACAATATTTTGCTATATGACAGAAATATTTAAAATTATGATAACACAATATTGATCACGTTATTATTTGCAAGTGATAGCTGCCAGTGCGTATGGAAAGTGAAAATATAATTGTAAATTTCGCCTAATTAAAAGTTATGAGCGAGTTAACGACTTAATTGGAATAATTGATGATGTTCTTATTATAATAAGCATGTATAACTCCATTAAAAAAACATTAGAGGTATTACACAAAGGGTGATTATTTACGTATAATAATATAATTACTCTGTGACAGCTTATTCTGAGTCACAGACAATCCGCATTGTAAAGCTTTAAATACACTTCAGAGTAACATTCCTCCAATCGCGGTCGGATTACGGGGTCGTCCTTTAAATTTTATAACGATTTAATTATTCCGCACACAAAGCATCCTGTATTGGAGCTCGTTATTTTTTAATAGTTCTGTTATGGGGTGAGCCGGTACGCAGTCGTATCGATAGATTGTAGAGGAGCGATCGTGTTTATCGACATAGTGTGGGAAACAATAACCGCTGAGGAATATTTAATTAAACGGAAGTGATAACGAATATCGCGTACTGTGGGCGCATTTGCTGCCAGTGCTAATAAGTTATTTAATAAAACAGTTCACACTTCCCTTTCAAAATTAAAAATGGAAATTCGGTTTTTGTGTATATTGTTGACTTTGATTGTTTTGGAATATGTGTCGCTGTGTGAAGCTCAAAAGCAAGGAGATCCACATGTTTGTATGGAAAAGTACGTATTGCTTGCGTTTGATTTTTATGTTACCCAATAGGTTTATGTTGTGGTATTTGATATTTAAAACTTGTACCTAATACTTCTAACTAACTTCTATTTAAGGCTTAATTCTATGGTAGAAATGCTTATGCATATCTGGGCGTCACTGCCCCTCCTAATCCGGCATATATATGCAATATACAATACGCAATATACACAATATATGTTATATTACATACATGCATATTGTGTATTATGTACAAGTGTACATAATATATCTTTGAGGTCCTCCGGTGCATATAATCGTACATAATATATCTTTTAGGTCCTCCGGTGCACATAATCTTTTTAAGGATTATGTCGATGATGAGGACGTTGATGTTACATAGGAAAATGCTATTGCCCATCTCTTGTATTTTCACATTCCCGGAATAAGGAGGCGTGGTGCTTCATAACACAATACAAAAGCCAGGCAACCTAAGGGTGCAGATTTAAAGTGAAGATGAATGGAGAGGTAGATGGCAAATTACTTTTATATGAGGCGACCATTTTAGCTCTCGGGAGTAGCAATGCATCTGTGATTGACTTCAGATATTGACTTCTTTCTGTTCTGTATGAAATTCCTTACACACGTCCATGGGCGGCAGTGATCACTTATAATCAGGTGGACTGCATGATCGTTTGATACTTTTAAATTATAAAAAAGTCAGATTAAGGATTTGAAAAGATAATTAAAAAAATTGGGCGTAACAAATTAATACTTACAGCAAGGGAGTTCCATAAACTAATGGTTAATATAGTAGTTATTTTATAAGCTTGAGTCAATTAATACATATAGGAACACGGGGTAACATCTTACTAATATTATAAATGCGTAAGTTTCTGGGATGTACGTGCCTTTGTTACGTGAAAACTAGTTATTGGATTTAGATGAATTTTGGGACACAGATAGTTTATTGCCTGGATTAACACATTGGATATTTTTTACCTAAGCTGGCGGAACCGCGGGAAAAAGTTAGTTGAATATATTTTAAAACCACTGATTCAGTTGTGATCTCTTAATCAAAACGAAAATTAATCAAAACGTTTGTAATCAAATAAAAGTGTTTGATTATCGTGATTGAATATCGTGTTAAAAATCAAAGTGTTGAAGTGTTGAAAATAAAGAAACATAAACGCTTTCTACACTCATACCACCATACATCAAATAAAATTGAAAATTAGAGACACTATTTCTTAAAAAGTTTGTTTTTTATTTTTCAATATGTTATTACACTTCTATGTGAATTATATATAATAATAAGAGGACATGGAAAAATAAATAACGTAATTATAATAATTTAATTATATCAACGCCTGATAAATATGTATTCATTTAATTCCGGTTACATTACAAATTATATAAAACAAATATATAAAAATTAAAATGTGAAAAAGGCCAAGTTCATTACTGTCATTAGTCATTAATTTTACTTGGCTAGTTTTTACCAATAAACTCAGTTTTATCTATACATATAAATAAAATTGAAGTTCTGTTTGTAATATCAAAATAACAGTTTTTTACCAAATGCATATCGAAATATAAACGATACTGATAACAAAACAGCAATTACTAAAATTTTTGTTTGTCTGTCTGTTTGTTCCGGCTAATCTCTGAAACCGCTGGACCGATTTTGACGGGACTTTCACTGTTGGATAGCTGATATCATAAGGCGTAACTACTTTAATTTTTCAAAAATATTTAGGGTTCTTCGTAAAAAAAAAACCCTCAACATTACCCCTGTTTTCTTCCAAAATTGTTGATAACTTAGTTTCAGCAAACTCGATTCTCATGAAACTTGGAGTGTACCTTAACTATTTAGAAAGGCATGATATGACAAAAAATTTGACCTTCAACTCCTCAATCTTCATGGTGCAATGGTACTGCCTGCCTAAGCGGTAGGAGTCAGCTATTTTCTGTTTACATATTTGTAATAAGGTTCCTAAGCAGATACATACGGTGATAAACTTGACTTGAGTT
>MOOZ01000646.1:1087437-1109304 GCA_002930495.1 Cecropterus lyciades | reverse complement strand
AATTTAATCCGAGCCCTAGGTCGAGATCGAATAGCGCCTAACGCGAAATGTCGCCGACAGAGCAACCAAATCAATATAATCTTATACACTTCGAACTTATGCGTTTGATTAAAGGTTTAAAGATTAAGGTTTATTTATTACATTATGAGAAAAATATTTTTTTTAAAGTATTATAATATAAATACCCACAAACAATAAATAAGACCAAAATAACTAAAAATATATGTTCTATAAGAATATATAAATAAATAATTATAGTATGTATATGCGTTGCAATAATTTGTAACTTTTGTGGGTGTAACATAAGTTTATGAACATACTGTTGGAAGTGGCAGAAGGTAAATGAAAGGTGCGATATCTTTTATCGATTATTTTTATCTCAAAGCGGTATTTGCGTCGCTGTATTCTGGTTTTACTAACATTCCAAGTTGAAGATGCTGTTGGATCCCTACTTTTATCAAAATAAAAAGGTTGTATTCAAGTTTTTTAATAAAACCAAAAGCACAGGGAGGCAATAACAAAAACTAAGTATTGACCAACAAGTCACATATTTGATATGAAGAGTTGAATTAAAACATCACAGGCTGCCAAGTTTTTTTACTGTACGCGAAATACAAATTAAAATGGAACTTCAACAGGTGACAGAAGTATTTTGTTTGGCTTTCATGTACACAAAACAACACAAGCTATACAAAATTATTTTCCTGTCATTGATTTTAAATGACAGTTTTCAATTTGCGAGATAATTACATGCCAATATTTTATAAAACTGTTTACAAACACTGGTTGAATGGTCTGAACATTTCCTTGATAAATATTTGAGAATAAATTACAACAATTTATGAAAATAATATTTTAAATCATAACTTGTGCTTAACAGAAAAAATGATAATAACACATTACCCACAATCCAAACATATACCAATATATGCAACACATTAATCTCGTACACTGTTGGCAAACTAGTTGTATTTGCAGAACAAAATAAATAAAATCGGAATTTCCACCAACTATTCAAATCCTGATGCCGTATATTTGAACCATATAAAAACGCCGCGACCTGCGTGGCTGAACCGAATGAAGTATTCCGCAACGTTTACAGTGTTCGCAACTACCAAAACCTCCGACCATACATTCATTGAAATACATTGAAACTCCGCAAAGCGAGTTCGGTCATCTACAGGTGCGCGTGGTATTCACTGAATGAAAATTAATTTTACAGATAATTAAAGCTGATATTTATGTTCATTTCATACCTACTAGGCTTTCTCAAGCACCTTTTTATAATATTACCCTTTTAGTCATAGTGATTACGTGGTGTAATACGGATCATATTCCCTCTGCCCACTGCCAATGGATTTTCATAGATGGATATGTTTGCAATTTTGGGTCAAAATTAATCGTTCATCCATGATCTTATTAACCTCCACTGTACTGCTAGCAAATATTTAATACTACTAAACTAGATTTGGTAGAAAGGTTACAAACACAAGCTGACTTAAATCTGTGATTTCTGTGTTCTTGTGTTTTGGTTACAAATGGCCATGAGTGCCAGTAACCACTTATTATCAGGCAAGCTGCATGGTCATTGGGTACTCCAATCTTATTAAAAATTGATCTTGAAAAATAAGTTATCATTTGAGCCAATTTAAATTTTAAGTAGCACAATGGAGGAGGACTGTTTTAATAAATAAACGTTTCTATTAATTAACACCAACACTCGATCAAGCGTCGGTCTGGCTAATTAAATTATGCGGTTAATAGTAAAATTACTATTACGTAGACTATAATTTTATTTTATTATTAGAATGTTAGTAAAATGAGCTTACATTTTATAAAATATCAAGTTGCTTGGAATATTTGACTAATAAAAACATTATCATAGATATTAACCGATCTTTTCGAATGAATGAAATTAAAAATTATATACCTATTTTATGTTAATTAGCATTTAATTTAATGTAAAATTAAGGTTATTTTAATTTAGTAATACCATAAACATAATTGAGTAGGTGGTAGCACCAGAGTAGTTCGACCGGGGAGGTACCACCGCCACACCTATTTCTAGCGTCAAGCAGTTCTTGTGTTTCGTTGGAAGAGTGTGGTTGCCGGCTCACTTATATATGAAGTGACCATCTTAGTCCTCGGGAGTAGCAACGCATCTGTGATCAGACTTCAGAAACCCTGTTTTGACTGCATACTCGTTTGCTACTTTAATCTAATAAAAAAAAAATCTAAAAGATTTTGTATTTTTTATGGCGCGGGAAGTTAATTAAATCACACTTGACAAACGTGTACCAAGGTTTAAGAACCAATTTGTACCCAGCAGTATTAAAATATTGAATTTATGTTAGTAAATTGTAACATAAAATGCTATAAACTTATAATGGAATGAAACTAAATTTGATAAAAGTTGTCTACGTCTGGTACAAACGCCAACTACGACAAGGTTACTCTAAGATTTCAATTTAAAAAACCCATTTCCTTTTGTGGTTGTCGATTTCAGATCTGCGCATTTTAATTTAATTTTGCCACTAGATGCGACTCACGGTTTCGCCCGCTTTTAAAAAATATGTAACTAACTGTAAATTGTACAAAATTTCTATAGCATATGTAATTTTTAATTAAATAAACACTTAATTTCTTTTCTTCTTTCATTCTATAAAACAAAACTTTAAACTGTAATAACTTTTGATAGAGTAGATGGATTTTAATGAAATGAATCGAAAAGCACGGTAGTGCTTTGTATGTAATATTATATTATCATTCTTAAAGGCTCGTGAAATGTTTGATAAAGTTATGTCCAATAGTTTTTGCGATATTTGATTCTTAAAATTGCTGATCTTCCTACTGACTGATTCATCCGAACTTTCGGGCACTTCCCGCTGTTGGTCAAACTTGAACTTTGATACGTTTGGTAGGTTTTAGCACGCAAGTAACTGAAAAATTTACATTTTTACTTGGAACGCCCTAAAAAAGGGCCTGTTTGTCCTCATTTAAGGCCTAATAACAATGCAATACAAAGCCTAATTACTAATCATTCTCAGTTTGTTTGTCTGCCACAGGACTGTTACGTAACTGGGAACATTTCCACATAATTTGCCAAATTACATACCTGACCTTTACTTATTGACATACTTTTTAGATCGTGATATAGACACGTTGCATATTGCGCACGCTGAGTGTATAGTGTATGCATATACCGAGTGCCACAAGCAGTGTAACATTGTCACATGACTCGGGCGAGTAGCAACATGCAATATCGTAGGTTTTATAAATATTGTGAGACACTTTTTAAAATGCAAGGCAGCATGACGTCGACTCAGTGTTACGTACGTTATTTGTTCTCGAGTGTGTTTGTGGCTTTAGATTCGTGACAATTTCTTACGTCTATTTGGACATAATTATATTATTATATCATACATATATTTACAATGTTATTAGTCTTGCTGCGATATCTGTTTAGGAAAAATCTTGTAGAATTTAGCATGAAGGCATCTACGATACTAAATAAAGACAGGTGAAGATTGTAAATGATTATTTATATATTACGCCATCATTTATTTTCGACAAACAAAATTAAATTAGATATTTTGGGTAATCCTTCGGCTTTAACTTCGTTTTTTAAAAACTGTTTCGATAATAAAGCGAAAAATAAAAATAAAAAAAAACAAAGGAATGAAGATTGGTAACGTATTTTTGACTTTTAAAAGAAACTAACGAGCAGCAATTCTAATTTATATATAAAAGTATAGAAAAAAGTAAATTCTAAGCCTTCCTTCAATTCCCGTACCGGGATTCGAACCCGAGCCTCCTGGGTATACACCAGGCATCCTAGCCGCTAGACCATACGAGATGTATCAGTAGTGATAAATTACGGAATAACATACGATGTTTGCTAAATAGATTGTGACACGAAACGACGCACCGCAAGGGTGATTGTCGCGCCGCATGTGGGTAGCCGAGTACAAAGCCTTTGATCCTGTCATTATTAGAACCCCGATAGTCCAATGACATCAAACCCTAGCCCGCCTTTCGAACTAACGTGCGAATTAGTAATTAATTATCTTATCTTAATGGTTAAATAAAACATTGTATGTAAGGAATACATGTATTGAGTTCGATCTATACCCAGAGTGGTAGATTAAGATGAAAATACTTCTACTTTTGAGATTAAGGTCTTACTCACCATTATAATTGTATTTATTAAAGTAAGTTACAAGATATGTAATATAAAACTTCGATATGCAATATTAATGATAAAAATTTCGTTAAAAAATAATACTGTTGCTTAAAAAATAATAAAGTCCTTAATATAACGTTGCTATTCTTTGTGTCAAATAAAATCATAACAATAAACGATCGAAACGTCGTTGGAGAGATTTGCAACAAATAGGTAATAGCCAGGCGAAACAGAATTGGAGTAAATATATTTTAAGTCGTTTAAAACTTCTTCAATGAAAATCCTTTTTGTAACTTCACTGAAACGATGAATGGACGTTGAAACGTTTCCTAGAACATTTAATATCTCTCGAACAGACCCGTAAACACTAATATTGAACAGATCTGATATATGCTGAAGTAAATATTAATATTCGTATGGAATATTGATTGTAGTGTGGGTGAACTACACTGAAATATTTTGATTGTATAGAGCGCACGTATTAAATTATACATTTTTCTCATGCATGCCCTTGTTAAAACTGAACCAAATTAAAATGGGACGCAACGGGAAGCACCAACCTTCAAATAAAAGAAAATGTCAAAATTCATCGGTTCATCCTATCCACAATTTTCGATGTATCAAACATAAAAAAAATAACAGTCGAATTGAGAACCTCCTCCTTTTTGGAAGTTAAAAAAGGTATCTCGAATCTACTTTCTCTCTCTTTTCTGTTATGTACCTAAGTTCTGCGATTTCGTAACACTCTTAAATCTGATGCGCAACCGTGAAAAGGTAGCCTATACCTGGTATAGAGCACTCCTACACGAATGTTAGCACAGTTTATGTCGATCCATTTCTACATACAATTACGAAATTGTTATCAGTTGATGTTATCTACTTGCTACTACTACACTATTTCTTACCCGACTGCGTCAGAAGGAGGATAATGTTTTTCGAGCGTATGTATGAATATATATTTGTTTGTATGTAAGTCCATTTCTTTGGCACGCGCTACAGACCAAACGGCTTAACCGATTATGACGTATGACATATCATTAGAATCGTCTCAGTTTGCAGAGTAACATAAGCGTTCGGAGACTGATATAATTATTAAAAATGGCGCCTGAAAGTAGGGCGAAAACGAAGGGGAGGGACGTTATTTTTCATTATCCTAACAATATGGGTATCAAATAAAAGCTATTAAATAGACCATTCTAAAAATTTACATAATATAATACTTTTTCTTGACTTTTTTCCCGAAAACTTGTATAATGCCTTAAATTAAATATAACATTATGAAAAAAAGAATCGATTTAGGCACTTTGGGGTTTTTTGTTTTAATATTTTAAACACTATGTTTTTATATGACTATATAGAGTTATATTTTATAAAAGTTATATGTTTACATGCGCGTGTACACTCTCGTGTGTTCTTTATTATATAAAAAATCCAACTGTATGACAGCCTTAGACATTCATTGCTGAATATTTCCCTTTTATATAAAAGCCACCCCGAAGCCAAAGGGCTTTTGTTATAGTCTCCATTCATAAATAGATCAATAATTTCGAAGCAAATTCCTGAAACCCATAACCTTGATCAAGTCATTTTCGACAAAATAAGATGGTTCTCTAGACTGTCACCACGTGTGTGAAACAACTCCTGTATTGTCTCTTAAAATTATTAAAAGTGAATGTATCAAACACACAACTGCGCTATATTGCGAAATCGCTACGCCGCATGCATAGCTACGTCGTATCAAAAAACCAGCCAAGTGCGAGTCGGATTCGCGAACGAGGTTCCTTACCATTTTAATCACGTTTGCTAATAAATATTTTATTATAATTTAATTATTTATTTTTGAAGTGAACATATAACTAAATATTCTGTGAATCTTTTATGTGTCTACTTGTTGTTGTTATTAATAACAAGCAAAAAAGCTCGTGTCTTATGTGGGAGCCCCCTTAAATGTGTATTTTAGTCTGCTTTTAGTGATTGTTGTTATAACGACAGAACTACATCATCTGTGAAAATTTCAAAGTCTAGCTATCACGGTTGATGAGCTACAGCCTGGTGACAGACAAACGGACAGCGGAGTCTTAGTAATAAGGCACCGTGTTTACTTTTAGGGTATGAAACCCTAAAAGGGCTACAGTTATTTCCTTTTAGATTATTTTTTTAGATACTTCAATCAGCACTTAGTAAGCATCTACACTTAGAAGAACTTTACAAAGATGTTCATAAAATGTGTATATAAAGCGACCACGAAGCTTAACCGCCTCTTACATGTGGTCGTGATTGGTAATGAACATGCTTCCAATGTAACGCATGATCTGCTTTAAAATAGAAATAAGTGCAGCGGTAGTACCACGGTTCGAATTATACTCGGTATATTGTGTTAACGAACTTAATTAAAGTCATTTTATTTGCGGCACAAAAACGTCGCAGAGTAATCGAGTTGTCATACAGTAATTTTTATCACAAAGTCAGTGATACATACATGGCATTCCCGTGTTTATTTGCTTCATTTAACGTCCGTGGCAGTATCTCAAACTTAACAATACAAATTAATGCAATCACACGAGAGGTTTGATCAGGAGTGATAATTTTGTTTATGTGTATAATTGATATACTATATATAACTATATATAATGTCAGTTAGGTGTGCGCTACACACTGAGATTATGCCTTATACGGGTATTATGCACCAATATCAGTCAAGCAATCATTTACGAATTCATTAGATACGCTTATTTCATGTCCTAACTATAGGTAATGAAGTTGTACTCTTAAATCTTACTGTAGTTATCTGCCCTCTGTTATAGGAAAATGAATTTGCTTTATCATCGGTCCATCGAATATAGGTCTCATTCAGACGACTGTAAAGTTGGTCTGAACTGCTGAAAAAATCCTCTCGGATAATAGGTACCTGTACAAGATAGTAATGTACAATAATATAAAGTAAATATTAAGTGTGAGAGTACTTCATTATTATTTAATATTAAAAGATAGTTAACCAATTTTGACAAAGTAAACAATGCTCTCTCGATGTTCATACATTGGTTCAACATAAATGACCTTCTTCTCTTTTTATCAAGAAGAAAACTAATTGTATCAAGTTCTCACTGCAAAACGTGAGGCAGGTAGAAACTAATGTGCAACTCAATGAAACGGTTTTGGGCCTTGTGGAATTATCTGTCTTCCTAGGCGTTACTTTAGATGCCAAATTGCAATGGGGTCCCCACATTGAAAAATTGCCGGGTAAACTCAGTCCGGCGGTCAATGCTGTGAAAAAAATCAGGCATTTGACTGATGTTGAAAGTTGTTGTATGTAGAATGAAAAATTATCCTCCAAAATGGATAAATGTTGTAATAAAACCTTGGGTTTTCCAGCCAACGAACCTAATAAATAGTACATTTATGGAGAATCCGAAAATGTATTATCATCACAAATCAATGAATTAAAAAGATCCTTAAATGAAGTAAATTCCTCTATTTTACCCGTAAATGTGGGTATTTGAATTAGTAGGAACACCACCCGCTTGCGCTTACTGTCACCATCCATTGACCTGATCTCCGAACCATGTATCAAACATCAGTATCAGAAGTAGGTAACTACAAAAATTTCTGTTTAATAGAGTAATGCATCTCGTATTTTTTCTCACTATTTATTATCACTTTAAGTAAGGTCCCGCGACCACCATGAATTTTACTACTTCGGCCTTCGGTTTCGGAGTATTTCGGCCAGTCAAATACTGAACACAATTACTATATACATACTTACTGACATACATATCAAGCTAATATAAAGTGTGTAAATCAAGCATTTCAATTATATTATACCTATTTAATTGGGCCTTTGACCACTTTATGTCGTTAGCCGATTTGTACACGTATGTGCGATGATTCGTTAATTGATTAAATTAGTGCGGCTTTGTTCGCGATGTGATTACAGTAATTCAGATTTTATATCAATTTTAGTGTTAAATATTATATTTAACTCCAATTGATTATATTGACAATAACGATTTATAGACAATTTTACTGAAATTTCAAAAGTGTTGTATAGAAAACTGATCGTACTAATAAATTATTCTTTTACTAATTAAAAATGTCGGCAGTTTATTTTTACTAAGACTAATTACGTAAAACAGGTAATACCTATTTTATAATTCCATACCATGCTCTAAATAAATAATTACAATAAAATACTTTGACATCAAGTACTTACATGATTATTATAAGGTTTATTAATTATTATTAATTCATTGCGAATTATTTAGCACAAATGACAGAATTCCGAAATTGAATTAAATAAATTATATCATGTAAGAATTATAAGACATTTATATATTAAAACTATCTAACCCGGCAAACGTTGTTTTGCCATATACATGATTAAATTACTAAAATGGCTATTAAAAATAGGGGTTGGTGATAAAAGGGTAAAAATTTAGGGTTCTATGAATTTTTAATGCCACATTATAGAAAAATAAAAACAGAATTTTTGTCCAAAAATTAAAAAAAAATGTTAAGGGTGAACAACCCTTATCACTTAGGGGTATGAAAAGTAGATAGTAGCCGATTCTCACACCTACTGAATATGCATATAAAATTTCGTAAAAATCGGTAAAGCCGTTTCGGAGGAGTAAGGTAACTAACACTGTGACACGAGAATTTTATATATAAGATTCTCAATAGAGTAAAGCTACATTGATTTTTTCAATACAATCAATTAATGTATACATAAATAAATTATTATTATGCGTGTCAATAAATTATTTTAACGTGTAATAACATTTTAGTAGCCAGTTTCTTCACTTTGGTTTATTTTTTAATACCTTATCCTTGAAAAAATGAAAAAAAATAAAATAATATTTATCAGGAGTTAACTTTCTTTAAAATAGAATCTTGTACCTGATGAATATGCAAGTAAAGAAAAAAATAATTCCCAGTTGGAAAAATTAATATCATTTTAGGTAGTATGTTGGTGTTAATTTTAGTTCCACGTGGCAAAAACACAAACATTACCGCAAGCGACGTATTAATGCTGTTTATGCTTTCCACAAACAAAAACCGACTTCTAACTCGCTACCTATTATGTGTACCACAAATTAATGAGTTATACTTTAGCTGTTTACTTTAGTATAATACTTAGTTATAGGGGGAGGGGGGCATTGTGGGGTACTTTACATTCAAATATACCTATAAGATATAACAACATGATTAAAGTAAAAAAAAATACTCAATTTCAATTCAATTCAATTTTAACTCATTGCGAACGACTATGGATATATTTTTCTCGAATAGGATAAGAAATCTACGAGATATGAACACTTAAATACAAAATGGCATTTGCCCCGCTATGCCCCGTAAATGTGTAAAGTTGGGGTAAAGTGGGGTACCCTATGGGGTATAATTGTAAAAGAAAAATGTTTCCACGCTTAATACTTTTTATTATCGATCATATGTTATTGTAAAATAAAATTTGGCATCAATTTCGAGAAAAAAAGACACCACCATCGTCTTTATACCATCATGTTTGTCGATCAGAATTGTTTGTAAAATGATAAAAAATCTATAAAATTCTGTATATGTAGGGTTATCCTTATTAATATGGGGCTTTTTAAATTACCATTTTAAACATTAATAAAAATTTAATTGTCGACGCACATTGCACATAATTGACTACCTTCGTTATCTGTATCACCTACATATTTGCTAATTGATTTTCTTTCAAGTTTTTAGGAACCCTATTTTTTTTTTCATTTTTATAGTGGCGAATATACACTTTTGCCGCCAGTAGGTAAGCTTATTCAGTGGCGACACCGAAATTGAATTAGTCGCCACCCATTTGGAAATTTAAGTAGACAAAAACCTGCCACCCCCAAAACGTGCCACCTGAGGATCATGGAGCCCTCTGACTGCCACTGGGCTTATTTTTAGACTAGACAGCATTATATTTGCCGCCCCTAACATCCGCCGCCCTAGGCCCCAGCTTATTGGTAAATCCGCTGCTGTTTGTATTGTATATACTATACATACATATATAAAAATAAATTTAAAATTAAAAAAAAAACCAACACTATAAAGTTAAGTGGGAAACCATTTAAAAAGTCAAATTCGAATCAAATTCGAGCAAGTTACACCTATATTTTAACATCTACAGAACTGGTAACCTCTTTATGAAGTCAGTAAATAACCTCTTTTTAATAATAGGCTAGGCTATACGGGTCATACGATACCCTACTATGCCCCTATTATTGTACCCCACTATGCCTCTGAGGTATTTTCAAAATAAAACACAAACTAACAGTATCTTACCTTGTTATAGACTATATTGTATTTTAATTAAGAACACTAGAAGGAAACTGCTATAAAACGAGTTACAAACCAATACAATATATAATTAAATTTGAGAAATAATTGAAATGAAAAGTTACGATTTTTTTAAGATAAACACTGTTTTAGAAATTTTAGCTTTTTGAGCGTAAACGGGTTGCGATATGGTGTGCATCGCTTGTGAAAATCATGTGCCGATTGACGACCAATCAAACTTGATCCATTAGACTTTGCATTATGTGTTTTGTTCTGTCTGTTTGAGGCTAATCCCGCTTTGCCCCGCTACCCCACTATACTCCCTCCTCCCCTACTCTTCATTAGGAACTATAATGTTAGGAGTATCTATTAGGAGTATATAGTAAGACTCTGATCTTATCTGAAGTTGATTACAAATTCCAGGTGGACGGCATCCTCGTTTTCCTACTTCAGTATTCTTAAAAAAAAACACATTTTGTATAAGCGTATGCCTTAAAATTGGAACAGAAAAATAGTTTTAGCGATACACTATCGCTAAATAGTGGAACTGTGATAGATCGTACCTTTTAAACCTTTGTCATTTCCGTTTTAATCTCATTTTACCGCAGTTACCAATGAAAATCTCAATGCAATCGCTTACTTTGTTTATTTTTGGGGGTTGACGGGGAACTCGGTTGGCGATTTTTTGCGATGTGCTTAATTCACTTACGAGTGAATTAAGCGCGACGATAAATGTTACGACTTTTGTTTCGAACAGCCTCTTTTCAGTGTTTGATGCACATTGCCCGCTCCTTTCACCTTCTTTTTAGCACGGATTAGTTGAGTGGCTCTAACGGGGAATCCGATTTTCGAATTTCGTAATGTTGGGGTTTAGAAAACTCTGGTTGTGATTGTCATTTTTTTAAACGGTCGCTTTTGCTTTAGCTTTAGGCTCGAGCTTGTCATTTCTGGTAAAATGATTTTTAGTTCGAATTTCATGTGAAATAACACAATAAACGTAGACAAAACATTGAATATGTTATATGTAATCTTCACAAGTTATTACACGGATACTTAAATAGTCTATTTTGTTTGATATAAAGAAATGTATGAGAATACTACGATAAATATAAATATATAGGTTCAACCACAAAAAAGCTCCATTCAAAAGCGTTGAGATGTCACATTCTATGATGTTTAGTGTATTTTTCGTCGACATTTTGTGGAGATAATTGAAATAACGTCCCAACAGCGGACGTCTTTTTAATTTTTTATCTTTTCGTATGAACCATTCAGGTTTCTTATACTTTTGGAATGAAACTCTTCGTGGCGTTTACCTCTTCCAAAGCAAAATAACCATAGAAAGGTTATTTTGCCAATGTTTTATCTATTGGCTACTGTATTACTACATGGCTGCTCACTCCTGGTCTTTTAGACATGAACAATTACAAACATTGTTGAAAATTCAAACGTCAGTAAATTTAAAATTCTCGGTAAAACGCTGGTTTACTTGTTTATTGCTAGTCATTTCATTTCGACGCGGGGTTTTTGAGTTTTTTCCTAAATAAATGGAAGGTAGCAGCGCTTAACAGGTAAACATTAGACAAAAATAGAAAAAAATACCATATAGAAATACATTTAAATAACTTAAAAAGGGTCCACCCAGCAGTTGCTGTATTATAAAAAGACACAGCACTGACGTTTTATGCAACCGGTTTCAAACAAATGATGTACGCTACTCTTAATAGTTTGCCAGGTGGTAGAACCAATGTAGTTCGTGAAGCATTTCTTGCGTTTCGGTGGAAGGATGTGGTAGGCGGCATATATAAGGCAACCATATTAATACTCAGAAATAGCAACGCACCTGTGATCGACTTCAGATAGAACCCTTGTTCTATTTGAAGTTGCTTACAAACGAAGGGCGGAGGTCACCGCTTACCATCAGGTGAACTGCATGCTCGTTTTCTATTTTTATCTGATAAAAGACGAAAAAAGTAAGATAAGGCAAATAAAATATGTTACCAAAGAAATTATACATGATATTAATTTGATAAAATTCTTGCATTAAGTACGGAATTTTAACTCATCATACTATCTGATGAGTTACGTCATACGTCAGAGAAGTAAAACTTTCGAAAATATCATCTTATACTTCGTGTTTCCTTTTCAAGATAAAATTGATCTCGTTGATTGATACTAACATGAAACTAACTTTAAACGACAGGATGAGGAAAGTTTAAACTTGCAGCTTCAGGAACTCACGAGAAGTTTTCAAGAAATTAACTTTGTCGATACTACACCAAACGTACAACTTTTAATATTGTCAACTATTGCTAGCTAGTTTGAAATCTTATACTACTACTCCTACCAAATCTACTCCTACTATCAAATATATAATGAATATACTATAACTAGAAAATATTATTAATTAAATTGAAAGTTTTTTGGCCGACGACTGAAATTTATTTGTCTACTTATGCATGTCGCTTTACACGCGGTTGCAAGGTAGGAAAAAAATGAAAGGCGTTTGAAAGGGTGTGTTATTTAAATAATACATTTAAATTTAATAATTTAAACTAATAGACTATTTTCAACAAGAATAATAGTTTCACTTGCATAGTAGATTCATACAATCACCTGCGGCATTATGTTTGGATCTTAAATCTGGCCTTAAATCTGGTCGACATGGTCTGGCCTCCTTCAGGATACAACACCTAAAATGACTTTATCCGTAGGGATCACCGTCTCTTATCTTCCACGCTTGAGCTGAGTCTTGTACTAACCAAGCCAAGAAACATATGTTGTAACCTTGAACCCGAACTACACACCGACAGTAAGTTGGGGCTGCTGCCGATCACGCTCAGTTTCAAGCCGAAAATTATTCACTTGCTCCATGAATTGAGCTAAGTGTAACTGACATGTTAATAAGCGTCAATTTTTCTCCCGTTGCTTTTGTGAACGATATACTTTTCGAAGCTGTCGCAATTAACAAATAAATAATTCTACAGTCATCTATTTTGAATAAAAATACTGATTTATTTTTGGATTTCCTGTATTATTGTGAAACAGTTAACGTCAGGTACAAATAGGTGGAACAATAAAAGGTATAGCTGGATAGAGGTGCGCTTCGTCCATTAAACCTATTTCCTTTTTATAGGCCCTATCCAAGCGCTATTGTGCTTCTCGATAGAAAGGCTGCATCAAATTAGATAACCGAATGAAATGTACTTTATCCGCATCTGACATGTCTGTGTCTCCATTGGCTTATAAACATATACACCTACACTTGTACGCTTCGTATATATTAAGCTACTTCTTTAATTTCAAGCTGCCTGATACAATGAATATTACATTTAATACAAGCAGGAGAGCTGTCATAGCCGAACGGTGGAAACTCAGCCTCTTAATCAACGGTTCGAGGTTCGAATCCCAGGCATGTACCATTCATATATCAAAAATTTGTACCGTATTACAAATTAGTAATCACTGCTTTACGATGAAAGAAAACATCGTGAGGAAACCTACATGCCATGCAAGAAAATAATTCGTAAAGATGTGTGAAGTCTACCAATTCGCATTTGGCCAGCGCGGTGGGCTGGGTGGGAGAAGACCCGTGATAAGCAGTGGGACAATAATGGCTTGCAACCGTCCTTAAGTATTATTGTTCAAAACTGTTATCAATAACACCAGTTTTATGTTGAAATGGACACCAGAGGGAACAAAAATCACTTTGTCACGACTGTATATAGTTTACATCATTGTGCTAATTATTTTAAGTGAGTGTACATTTTGTTTTAATATAAATAATTAATATTATATATTACTTAATAGAAAATTATCCTCAACTTATTACAGCCCCACTGCTGAGTATACGGTGCTGATTTGAGGTTACGAGGTGTTTTGTCCATAGTTCCCCATATATAAAATTTATAAAATCCTATAATTAGTGTAAAACTATTCCTTATCCACATAATATGTTATTAATAGTTTAGTGGAAGTTTTAGTTTTTGTCTTTTGCGATTTTAATTATATTTCTCAATATTTGTACATAAAAAAAATTAAATTCCATCCATCAGCCTTTTGAGGTCCACTGCTGGACATAGGCCTCCCCTAAACAGCGCCACTCCAACCGGTTCTGGCCTTCTGAATCCAACGGTTACCCGCTGTCTTCTCCATCGGTCCACCTGGTCAGGGGCAACCTGTGCTCCTTTTGCCTAAGCGTGGTCGCCACTCGACCTTTATTCCCCATCGGTTATCGGTCCTTGGAGCAATGTGGCCGGCCCATTGCCACTTCAGCTTGCTAATTTCGAGAACTATGTCGGTAAGGTTAGTTAAATCTACGGATTTCATCGTTGTACATCAAGTCTCATGTCGCATGGTCCATGGTGCTGAATCCTTTTCGGAATCCAGCTTATTCGGGAGGCTTGAAGTTGTCAAGCTGGCATGCAATACGATTCGTGAGGGCACTCGTGCGGAGGCATACAACTGTCCGTAATAGCTCTTAATCTCTCGCAGAACTTCGGCGAGAGACTTCTTAGACGAAACTATGGTACCCGATTCGGTCTTCAACCTCGTCCACAGACTTTGTCCAACGCACTGATCCCTCGCGAATCAGAATCAGGCCTTTAATGTGCCTCTTACCATCCGGTGCTCACTTCCGATTTTCACCGTGTTGAAGACAACTAAAATAACTTTGGACAATTAACCAATTCAATAAATTTTGTTTCATATAAAATTGTTTGTTTCATGTAAATTTGATAATGTATGGTATTACATTGGTTACAATTAAATACAGTTTACCGAAATATGAAAAACAATTTTGTGTTTCATAATGAAGAAAGAGCACGAACGCAACTTTCTTGAAAAAATATTTCATTTTGAATTTATATAACAGTGATAGCCTAGTAGTTTGGATTTCGGATTCTTTATCTGAATAACAGGCAATTTTTTGATTTTTCAAACTTAAGTGGTATAAGAAAGGCATTAGGAAACACGCTTTCTACACTCATAGCCCCACACTAGGATTTTCTCCTGTGTCGTGGTTGCAATGGACACACAAAGACGAATACACAAACACCCAGACCCAGAACAGAAACCTAAACTCATCATTCAGATGTCTGTCTGGCTGGGGATCGAACCCGGGACCCACTGCGTGTCAAACCGGTATGGTGACCGCTCCGCCACACGGGTCGTCAAACCATTTAAAATGAAGAAGAAAATCATTTGAAACGAAGTTCTCAAAGTGCCATGTTAACCAACGCACTTGGCTTGCGAGGCACAATACGCGTTAAAATTCCTTTCACTTAAGAAGGACCGTACCTAGAAGTGAGATAATAATGAGTAGACGATTGAAAAAATTATTCTTTTCTAAAGAGTTACCAACAGGTATCAAATATTAAACAAAATCGTTTTCAACTGCATTTTCTCGTACGTTGTACTTTGAAATCAGTATCCCAAAATACGTGGCTCATTGCATTTTCGAAACGACATCCAAGAACGCTATTTTATTCATTTCAGTGAATTACAATTTTATTTTCATGTACATTTTCAAGTCGTGAATTCTGGAATATAATGACATGTTCAAGCCACGAGGACACGATAATCCTTAAATCCGATAATTTGTTCTATCACCGGGAGTGCGAACATCTGTCCCAAGGTGTTGTCGGGTTCCTCGTCCACAAGTCCCTCGTTAACAATGTTGTACAATATCTCAATAGTCAATATCAACTCAGAATATCTAAACAGTAATCGCTGAAGGTCATACCGGTATACGCACCGGCGTCGACACACCCAGACGATGAGGTTGAGGTTAGGTATGTGGATACGTTTAGATTGATATGTGCTCTAACATTGTAGAACATTTTTTTGTTATATCGTCTATAGTTTTCGCAGCGTACGCAACGAAAAGAATTTTTAAGAATTTTTTTAAACCTTGGCTCACAAAACTGAAGTTTTAGCAAGGATCCCTTACTTTTTTAGTAAAAACATACAAAGATCCAAAAATACAAACATTTGTATGTTTCCTCTTTATAATATTAGTATAGATATAGATGAGCAGGTGGTCGGTGGACTCGTCGTAGGCATCTCAAGGAAAGAACGCTGGCTCACCGAGCTTTAAATGTTTCGCTGCTTATAACTTCTAACGACATTCATCGGATTGATATATCATACTGGCCAATTTTAATCTGCATTATTCATAAGCTAACTAACATATTCATTTGGACAAGGATTAACACTGAATTAAAGAAAATAGCTTTGAAAATAACGTAATGTTTTTAATTAAAAAATTGAACATAAAACTGGTTATTGTAAGTCAACCGTAAGAGATAGAGGGATAGAGAGATAGAGATAGAGATCGCGGACTTATTTCTAGCATTTTTATAGATTTTGAATTAGTAAGTACATTACTCAACTGTATCTTAGATGTAAAAAAAAAACAATATGTCAAATTAAATGCAATCAAATATTTAAGAAAACTTCTAGCAAAATAGCAAATAACTTCTTTTGATATAATATTTGACACTAGTCAAATAACACAATACACCAATAATTTAACGCTATAGATAGCAGTGTCATACATTGCGATCGAGATTAGATTTGTCTTGTTCCACAGCAATATTCAGTTACAAAGCTTTGTCACGGCGCGCAAGCTTTGCTTTGCGGATTACGGCTGCTTGTCTACCGTCAAATAATAATGCTAACATTTCGCATGACTACATTTTAACAGTAATCAATTTTGTACCATGTGAAGAACGAGTTATGCGATTATAAGAGTATAACGCTTTCTACACTCAAAGCCGCACACTAGGATTTTCTCATGTGTCGTGGGTGCCATGGACACACACAAAGACGAATACACAAACACCCAGACTCAATACAGAAATCTAAATGTATCATTCAGATGTCTGTCGGACCAGGAATCGAATTCGGAACCCACTGCGTGTCAGACCGGTATGATAACCCTTTCGCCACGCGGGTCGGGATAATACATAAGCAATTAATAAGTCATTTCATTCAACATACATAATAGGTAAGTACTTACTAAGTAAAATTAGTTGGGTATGTAATTTACTTTAAAGTTTTGGGTTGAATTTGTATAATTTTGGATCTCAATACTTTAAGAGTAGGTAAAATGATTATATAGCAACTGACATTAGCGTCGGCGACGGCGGCTAGGGGCGCGTAGAGCGTGTGCGCATTTGTGGGGTTTCATTTTTTGTGTAAAATTCCATTAATATTTTAAAATAGAAGTAGCCGATTTACACCTTATAACTTAAGCTTATCTGTTAGTGAAATTCCGTCAAAGTCGTACCAACCGTCGTGGGTATTATTCAAAACAAATAGACATTTTTGCTATAAGTACCGTTCATAGTCATATAGTCAGGCCTTAAGGACCGAGTTAACTAATGATAGTATTGTTATCGGTTTTCTACTATCGGTGAAGCTGCGGGTACTAACTATTTGCATAAAAATAGTGGGGAGGTCTGTAAAGAAATAATAATATTTTTTTGATTCTTTAATTAATCTGTTCTCATGTGTCTTTGAAGGCGCATCAAATTTAATCTTTATACATAATAGGTATGTATCTTGAGGTAATATTTTATTTATATCGTTAAATTCCCACGTTGACGACCCGCGTGGCGGAGCGGTGACCATACCGGTCTGAAACTCAGTGGGTCCCGGGTTCGATCCCCGACTAGACAGAAATCTGAATGATGAGTTTAGATTTCTGTTCTGGGTCTGGGTGTTTGTGTATTCGTCTTTGTGTGTCCATGGCACCCACGACACAGGAGAAAATGCTAGTGTGGGGCTATGAACGTAGTAAGCATGTTTTTTAATTCCATATACTCTATCAAAAGGTATTACGTACAATTTAAGGTTTTGTTACATTTTTTGAAGCGATGTCACCGCGGTGCACATCCTGTTTAAACAAAGTCGTCACAAAAAGCATTTGTATTTATGTCATCGTAATGTCATTAACTTTTTATATTAACTTTGTATGACCTAATTAATACAATATTTTTTGTAATACATTATTTTGCAATATACGGCTCACTTGTCAGCAGAGCTTTGATAAAATTGATTAACTACCAATAACCGAAACATTTATCTCCTGATTCCATACTATTTAATCCTTTACTATTCAATACAAATAGCATTTTATTATAAATACGGGTGCAACAATAATTTAGTTTCGTCATCCGAAATTGATAAAATATTATAAATATGTCCTCGTTTTTATTTTCCTATAGAACCTATTATTATTACAGGTAGAAGTCTACGAGAAAAAATCTTTACAAAAATGTTAAAATTTTGTGTAGAATGGTATAATATACACGATTAAATTTTGTATAAAATTCAACTTGGTTTGTCATAAAAATCGGCTTCTTTGTTTATCGATTTGTTCGGTGCATGCTTAATGACAGTGCGATGTCATATATATAGAATGATAACATACATTAATATTCTGTCGATTTGAATACTATAAGTTACTACTATAAGTATAATATAACCATTATGTGCACTGTAAAAATATTGTCTACGATTTATCAGAACATTTACCATCATACAGATATATTCTTTATTTATTATATTATTTACAAATGGCGATGTATATCTCATTCCTAAACAACACACACACATTTACACTAGTTAAGCGCATATACAAATGTAAACGCTGTTTTCATAAGTTATATAATAGCAAAACATTTAATTCTGTGGATACCTTCAGTCAACACGTTTTAGCGCGCATTGGATAACTTTAATGTGAGGGCGAGAGATTATTCGTTGAAATTTTGCCTTTGAATTCAAAACTCGCTCGAAACAAAGTTGCGCCGCTAATTCATGCTGTGAATAGATCAAAATGATGCACATGAAAACATCGCACAACCCTCATCTGAACGTGAAAATAGGATAAAGCGGATATACATAACCCGGTGTCCGCAGCCTAACTCGACAGAGCGAAACGAACAATTGATTTTGCCGGAGCACGCCAAACAGTTCGCCCTTTGAAAGGAATTATCGATATTCCAATTCTCTTACATTATCTTCGTGAACACTTTCAGATTGAAATGAAAGAGTGGTTTAAAAAGCAAGCGATATTAAATGTCGTTATAAAATAAAAATTCGTATCTTCGCTTAACGAATGACGAAACTGTTAATCTAATGTAGTTTATTGAATGAAATCGTTTATGTGTAAAGCGATCTCATTAAATAAATATTTTTTTTTACACTCTAGCCCGAATACCACGCAACATTCAGTTTATCCGCTCAAAATTTGTAAAATTAATCAATTCATAAATTTTGTTCCATATAAAATTAAATTTGATAAAGAATAGTATTAAATTGGTTACAATTAAATACATTTTACTGAAATATGACAAATAATTTTGTGTTTCATAATGAAGAAAGGGTACGAATTCAACACGTAACTTTCCTGAACAAATAAATATTTCATTTTAAATTTAAATAACAGTAATAGCCTAGTAGTTGGAATTTCGGGTTCTCAATCTGAATAACAGGCAGTTCTTTGATTTTTCAAACTCAAGTGGTATAAAAAGAGCCTTAGGAAACCATTCAAAATGAAGAGGAAAATCATTTAAAACAAAGTTTTCAAAGTGCCATGTTAACCACCGCACTTGGCCTGCGTGGCACAATATGGCTTAAAACTCCTTTCACTCTAAGAAGGACCGTACCCAGAAGTGATATAATAATAAGTAGACGATTGAAGAACGTATTTGTTTATAAAGAGTTACCAACAGGTATCAAATATTAAACAAAATTGTTTTCCTGGTAAAATATGTCAACTGTATTTTCTCGTACGTTGCACTTTGAAATCAGTATCCCAAAATACGTAGCTCATTGCATTTTCGAAGCGCCACCCAGGAATGCTATTTTATTCATTTTAAAATGTTCCAATTTTATTTTCATGTACATTTTCGAGTCGTGAATTCTGTAATATAATAAAATGTTCAAGCGTAATGGATAAAATATATTCGATATAATATTTATTCTTTAATTTCAAGTGTTGAGCAATCATTACATTAATACATGGGCAAATATCCAAAATATTTCCTCACCCCTTTTTACAAAAATTGCGCGGTCGGAGGAATTGGAAATTTGGCACACTTATATTTTATATGTAGGAGAAGTGCAGAACGCTTATATTTTTCAATAATAATGCTTATAAAATAAGTACATTAAATCAATAAATAAAACATTATACACACTACCATGCTTTTGACACACACAAACACACGTATTGTTACACGCATACATACTCTGTGGTCAAATTGCTTATTTTGTTTATCGTTTGATCTATAGACGTAGAGTGGTTTTACTTTAAGTCAAACAGAAAATATAAAAAATACCACGTGAAAAAGCTCGCTTTTACAAATTTATGTAATATAAGTTATGTAGCAGTAAGATACATTGAAGAAGGTTCTGTAGCAGTAATCTGCATTAACAATATCATCATACAGATAAAAAAATATAAAATTTATTATTGCTGGTTCAAAGCAATTGTTGTGTTTTAATTAATACAGTTGCTAATAAAATCTCTCTTTTACGATTTCAGTAATTTCATATACTTACAGGAAAAATAAGTGATTTTCAGAGATATTATATAAAATACGTGAAGCGTAAACCTTGAATCCCTTTTTAGGAATAATGCGCTCATGGAGGAGTGTGAGAATAAATATGGTTAAAGTTTATGCAAAGAAAAAAACATAATATTTATGTACAATAATTAGAAATACATATATTTAGTTAAATTAAATAACACGTTCATTATATACATTACTGACAACATAAACATGTTGCTGACATTGTCATATGTCAGACTAGCTGAGCCCCGCGGTATTACCCGCGTTTAAAAAATGTAACTTGACGTAGTAACATATACGTGCGCGTAGAGTGCGCGCGGTTTCTTAGGTTTTATTTTTTTATGCGGAACCTTAATTAAATTTTCTAAAATGGAAGTAGCCTTTAGCCGTTTTCATTTTTTAGAACTTTTAAAGGGGATCAATTCTGTCATACATAATTTTTACGAAACTTTAACCGTTTACGCAGCGCATGCAGTGGAAGCTCTCATTAGAAAAAAAACCTGATTTTGAAACATTCTTCATTGGTTCTCCGCTCCTGTTGATCTTAGCGTGATAATATATATAGCCTATAGCCTTTCTCGATAAATTGGCTATCTAACACCGAAATAATTTTTCGAATCGGACCAGTAGTTCCTGAGATTAGCGCGCTCAAGCAAACAAACTCTTCAGCTTTATAATATTAGTATAGATGTGTATGTCAAATAACGCTCATTGCTTTTAAATGCAGCTTACTCAATTAAATTTCAATTCCCTATAGTGCCAATTTACAAAATAATCTTAAAATTAATGTACACAGGAAAATAC
>MOOZ01000646.1:1070522-1086301 GCA_002930495.1 Cecropterus lyciades | reverse complement strand
CAGCCTATTTTTTGATTGAAAGTATGAAATTTCATTTCATACTTTCAAACATGTACAATTTTTTTTTCATCAATCATATCCTATCTTTGAGCATTTCAAAATACAACAGGATACATTTGCTAATACTATTTGTACTCCAATCATGGATTCTCCCCTTCTTAAACACGCTCATAACTCCAATACTATTTGAGGTCAGCCACTGATATTCACAGGCGGCAGTGACTATCTGTAAATAAAAATATAAAAAACTAACAGTAAATAAAATATCAATGGTAGTACCATTGATATTTTTATTTACTGTTTCAGTTTTATAAAAAAGGAAACAATGTGAACGACAAATATACAACGCTTTTGAAACGGGAAAGTAATCATCGGCGGATGGTCGGTGTCTGACAAAACGCATTCCATTCAACACCGTATGAATGTATTTGAAGTATTTCGCGCGAAATTCTTAGTTCGAATTGATTGTATGCAGTTTTTCGTGCAATTTCTATCCGTTTTGGGAATAAATGGGCATGACTAGGATACTTGCGGTTCGTCGTATGGTTTGATATGATAATCTTATGTTTGGACACCGCTTCTGAATCGAGGGTCTGAGGTTTGAACTTCAGGCACGTACCATTTTTCTAAAATTATGTGCATATTACACATTAGTTATCACTTACAATTTACAAAAACAGCTTTACAGCTTTACGATAAAGAAAACAGCGTGAGGGAACCTACACACTTTGACGTTCTCTTAAAACACATAGCCAGCGCAGTTGACTATGGCCTTAAACTCTCTTCTGAGAGGAGCTCTGTGCTCAACAGTTGAATAATAATGGGTTGATCACGTACAGTTTTAAAAGTGGTGGTGTGAATAAATGGTGACATCAAAGCAATGATATTATTCGTTATTTTCTTGGAGGATAGGTATATATATTAAATTATGTTTTAAAGGTGAAAGAAACGATGGTGATAAAACTTGCCCGTGCAAGGGAGTTCTTGTTCTGAAGAGCCTTTGAAGTCTACTGAGCCTACTGACCCGCATTTTAGCAACATCTTTTTCTTAATTCTCTCTTAATTCAGCGACTCTTTCTCTTAACTCTCTTAACCTTTCCTATTTTGCATGAACACCTGTGACGAGCAACGGACAGTTATAATTGATAATGAGAATGATTATTAAAATACGAAATACGATGCCAACAACGTTGCAATGTACGAGCCAATACGTAAACAATCATTACTTTGAAAAATGTAATAAACTTGTTTTAAAAACCCAGGTTCGAAATTTTATGTTAATTTTATGTTAACATCGGTGCCCTTAGTACAGGTTTGTTAAGTCCGTAAAAACAATCATTGCTTATGTTTTCACCCATAATTTAAAGTACACTTCAAGGTGTGGCCTAAAACAAAATCAAAACATAGTGTAAACAATGATTATTTAAGGAAACAAACTGAACTTATACTGAAGGCGTAGTACCCTTCGTACGAGTTTATCTGTTTTCCTTAAAACAATCGTCGTTTATGTTTTTGGCCATACTGTACTTTAAAATGATAGTAAAAAACTTAAAAAATGATTGGTTTGAGGAACATAATAAAATGAGTTTATTATATTCCTCAAAACAATAATTGTTAGTAAGGGCACAGATCCGAAATGGTTCTCAATATCGGCACATAAGCTTGCCGTAGCATTCGTAGCAGCCGTAGCAGCCGTAGCGTCCGTAGCTCCGTAGATATCTAGTAACTCATTTCACGCTTGCATTGCAAGCATCCGTGAACGATATCTCTAAATCAATCTAATGACCGCATATGTTCATCAGCCCACGCGTATTCTATTACACAAACTAAACCCACTTTGTTATATATCCCAACATTAATTCAATACCTCTATCGGAGGAAGCATTCGATTCGCTTTGAACTCGTAGATGCCGATATTGCAAGAAACTCTTGAAGTAATCGCAGTTCCATTTCTGCGTTATACTTATTGTAATATTAAGCTATGACATGTTATAAACATACAACTTGTAAAAAGTAATTAAAAAATATACCAACAGAATTGAGAACCTCGTCCTTTAGTAGAAAATAAATACAGCTGTACACTTATAAATGTATTTTCAACAATACCGCATATGATAAAAGATCCTTAATATCTTATTAAAGTTAACTACGGCTTAAACTAAAAAAATCGGTGATAGAAATATACATTTCTTAAAAAAATGTTCAAGAATCAGAAAATATGCATCACTTACATGATATCATTAGCCTGTAAAGTGCAAAAATTTACAAGTTAATGAATACGCCAAAATTTTATCAACGATACGACAACATTAAAAGGTAATGTGAAATGCACAACCTCTAGTTGCATTGCCGCCATTGGGACGTTATTTTACGGTCTGCATAACGTCCCTTTTGAAAGTGACTTTTCACGCGGAAACATTAATGAAAATTTTCCAGAAGCAATCGCCCATGAAACGGCTGACCGCACTGAATGCTTACATCATTTTCTACGTGTAATGTATAGTGCACTTAGCACGAGTTATTACGTTTTCTCAATACGATCATTGTTTATGTTTTAGCGCAAAGCACGTTCACGTCTTAAATTTACATTAACAATTATTATTTTGTAAAAAAAAAATGTAATAAACTTGTACTAATGACACTGTAAATGGTTTGTTTTATCAATCGATTTTTTCTTACTGAACTTACTAGCATATAGTCTAGAACTGTATTAATGCTGCTGCTACCACCGAAAACATGTCAGAACTTTTTTGCTTTACTCCCCGAAATCACTTTGTGAACATACTCACGATAGTATAAAACTGAATACATATAACAAAAGCAGTTAAAATAATGTGCAACTTAAAAATAACAGTGCATTTCAGTTACATAGTGTTGACTGAGAGCTTACAAGAAAATCAAAATAAGCCTGCGTCCCGATATTTATACTATGAAATAGTGACCTACATCGATATGCAATTAAATATTACACGAGTTGAGCGTTCAAGTTTACATCAAGTCCATTTAGATATTTACATAATTCTCATTAGGTAAGTGGTAACGTGTACCTATTAAGTAAATGGTAAAATTATGATATACAGAGTGCTAAGTTAAACAAGTGACGTACTTAGTCAAGTTCATGTTATTCATGACCACAAACGATTAAATAGAGGACACATGAGCTAATATAAATAACAACAAAGAACTCAACGAATGGGGCATAAATATCCATATGTGGGGGACGTATGAACACCATAGAAAGTTATTCACTTATTTTGTTACTGTAATATTATAATAGAAATAACTTAGCATCCCACCAAGCCCCTAACCTAAACACGCTTTAATCAAAATATAATAGTAAAATATAATTAAGTGAACTAATACGTACTTTTATTAAATTTATGATTCGTGGGTCATTTTAACTTGTTAGTCCAACATTGAGAGGGAGGTCACTTGAAGAATCCAACTCAGCTGGCCTCGTCGGGAAATTACGTAGTATCTTCACTTCCAGAATCCCTCAGTGCCTAAAGTCGATATTGTTCGAGCAATGTGTGTTGCCAGTGATGACCTATGGCGCCGAAATGTTGTCTTTCAGTGTAGGTCTCATTCGAAAGCTCAGAGTTGCTCAACGTGCTATGGAGAGGGCTATGCTTGAAATTTCGCTACGAGACATGATTCGCAACGATGAAATCCGTAAACGAACTAGCATAGCTCTCAAAATTAACAAGTGGCAATGGGCCGGCCACATCGCTCGAAGGACCGATAACCGATGGTGAAGAAAGGACCTCGAGTGGCGACTACGTTTAGGCAAAAGGAACACAGGTCGCCCCCTGACCAGGCGGATCGATGACCTGAAGAAGACAGCGGGAAACCGTTGGATTCAGAAGGCACAAGATCGGTTGGAGTGGCGCTGTTTAGGCCTATTTCCAACTGTGGACCTCAAAAGACTAATGAACCCATCCATACATCCATCCATCAGTCTTTTGAGGCCAGATTTTAATTTATAATTTAAAATTTATTTATTTTTTAAATTATAATTGTATGTATGACTTCTGGTATAGTTGACATTCACACACGAATACAAAAGCATACGCGTACGTAATCGCGCCAATAAACACGCGTATTTGCGCCCACACCCTCGTGTAATAAATAACACAAAGAACACATTTACGTGGCTGTCTACATACTTATCAAGACCAATTTTGTGGGCCTAATCTGATATGTTTGTTGTAAGTTAAAGAAAGAGTAAGTGTCCTGTGAAACTGCTCCATCATCAGGTCAGGTCAAACTTACCATGTGTGTTAACTATTCACCTATCGACATTATTGTCGATAAGTTTAGACTTATTGGGTCAGCCCAATAAACTTATCATGCCATTATCATATGCTATCATCGTGACTATGAAACATTTTATGTAGGCAAATGTAGTCGGACCCAACAATACTGTACTTTGTTACGGTGTTTTATGATATTACTTTAGAACCGCCTCTGTAAACCAAAGTAAAGCCTGCACCTGTGCTTGGCGCTGTAAGTGGGTAGTTTAGCGCGAGAAGAGCCAACAAGCCAGAGATACCAGCAAAAGCAATGGTTTAATTATTTTTAATAACAAAAGCTCTTGCTGATATCTCCTGACGAGAAGTAGCTTAATCCGCAAAGAAAATGTTTGATGAGCGCTACGTGTTACGTATATACTTTCAATATTATGACACGGTGAATGTATAGATTTCAATTTGTACTGCTTTTTCAATTAAAGCCCTTTGCTTTAGATTAATCCTCGATATCTGGTTAGCAGGCACGTAGAAAGGCTAAATTGAATAGTTGTGAAGCTCACAATATTTACATTTGTTTGTGCACAATTCGTAAATCATGCTAGTTGTCTTACACACAAACTGTGTACTAAAATTGAAAATGGTAAATTAAAAAATTTATTCATTTTCAAAGCTTCGATTTCATGAATGCGCGAGTATATTTTATTTTTGTTTTCCTAAAAACTCTGATACTCACTGTGTTTTCGAATAAACAAATATCAAATAAAATATGATGAAAGAAATATTAATAATAAATGAATTTCATGACGAACCAATGTTTAAAATATATTTATTTAGTTACATATTATTTTCTATTCCATTTGTCATAAAATAAGAAAACATTTTATCCTAAAGATTTATACCATAATATTTCAGCATTTCTTGCTATTTTATTGAATCCGACTCTAGGTTTTACATATTGGAGGTTGTAGCAGTTTTATTTTATTAGTATCGGAACTCTCCGTGACTCCCTGTGTATATTCCCCCGAGAGTGGAGCAATATCCCGCGAATCTCGTAATTGCCCAGCTTCCATTAGGTTCATCTCAGTAATTAAGAAGAGCGCTGCTGTCAGTTGAATGTCACTTTATACGTGTTAAACAATATCACTCTGTTTTTATTAAACTGTAAAGTGGAACACGTTTCCGTACAGTTTGGATACCAAGTAACTGTGAGGCATTTCTGCTTCTGAAAATATATTACGCGAACTTAAACGTGAATGAACTTCGGCTATTCAACCCTCTAAATGTTGAACGAAGTGATTCATACGAAGATATGATGTACCGGCTTAGAAATTTTGATAAAGCGGAAACAAATATAACTTTATTTTAAAGAAAGAAATCGTTACCTTTATGTTTTACATAAAATGCACGTGTACGCCAATAGTGCGAATTGGCAATTTTCGTGTGTGAGTGCTTTACTTGAACCCATGTTGACATTTTCATTCATACTCACGTAATATCATTGTAATTATTTATACGTGACTAATGGAAATAAATCACTGTAAAACCGGCACTCATGGGATTTGGTTTTATTACGCTACTTTCCCCTTCTAAAACCGTTTCATTAGTTCCTACTATTCAGAGAACGTAGCATTAAAAGAAACTCACATAGCCCACAGCATAGCACATAGCACCACGTCACAGCTCTATTTGCGGCGATCTATGTAGTTCGAAACGTGTGGCAACATAGATTTATTTATACTGGCCTTCCATCTAAATCCTTGGGGATATCAACACATCTATGAGCGGCTTTACGTAAAAGTTGTATTCTAGTATTTTGTAGTGGATTTAATACATCCACGAGCAGCAGCAGCATCGGAAGAGATCTTTAATCTTTACAAAGGTTTACGTTCGGGTGCGTATTTTTGGGTGTGTTACGCATGCGTCCCTATTTAACTGCAAATCATATATACCATTCACGTAGTTTTACGTGCCCCATCACCACAAAACAATACACAGTTTCTTTATTCAGATTTTGACGCAGCATCTGATCTCTGCAAACTTCCAAAGTTTAATGGAACCTTTTTCTCTTTACACTGCATTGGGTGTTTCGTAAGGCGCAATAGTTAACATATTCAGTCAAACAGTCAATAAATTTTGTGAAGTACATAGATGTCACTGCTTTTGATTGAGCTTCCGATACTCAAAGGCATTCGATTGCTATCATAACCTGTCCTTCTTGATCAATGGATGAAAGGGGATTCTAGGAATCACTGACATATCGTTTATGTTACTTCATTCACACTTAACCAACCGAAAATAGTATGGGCGAGTGAATAGCAGTGGCGTGTGAACTACGAAGTTTCAAATAGAGCCGTTCCGATACCCATAAGGTATCGATACTTACTCAATTAGGTATTACGTAAATTGTTTTTCGATACGACTCATATGAATACCCTTAAATTATCGATACTTACTCATATCGATGTATTTTATTTTTATGTCAATGGTACTTCCACTTCAAAAATAATAGCTACACACACGAATTACGAATTAAGGTATGTTCCTTATTTGTGACATTTTTGCACCCGCTTTAGAAAATAAGTACCTACTCACTTGGAACTGATGTTGCAACAATATTTTTTTTATAGTTTTTTTTTTATAGTTCGGACGTAGCAAACAAGCATGCAGCCCACCTGATGGTAAGTGGCCACTGCCGCCCATGAACATCTGTAATCAATCCTAGATAAGATCAAAGATCACCTGAGGTTATCCACAGATGCGTTGCTCCCCCTGAGGACCACGATGGAATGCCTTGGAAAAGTATGTCTCCCTTACACACCCTACAGACCAGAACACAACAGCGCATTACACTGCTGTTATTAGGCAGAAATAGGTGTGGCAGTGGTGCTTCCGGAGTCGAACCACATGGAGTTCTACCACCTTCAAATGTTTTAGGGCAAACTTATACAATCAGGGATGTATCAACTTCATTACATCCCATTCTATAGTTTGCGGCACCTTTCTTCGTGAACAATCACGAAGAAATGTGCGTTCAGAAATCAAACATTATTAAATAACATTCTTACAGTTTGATTCGATTCGATACCAACTGCTTTCGTTTCGATAGTAGTGAGTATCGCAAGATTTATATAGATGCTAAAAGTATTTGATATCGTACAAAAGTACATACTCGTATTTACTTTTTTTTTTTTTGTTTTCATGTTATGTAAATTTATTAATTTGAAAGTAACAAAATATAAATTGACTATTTACTTGTATCGGAATGTCCCTAGTTTCAAAGGGTAGTGTACTCGGTCTTATTTTTAGTCTATGTATCTCAGGAGTAATAGCGGATTTGAAATGCATCCTCTTTTGCTGGGAATCTCAGGCATCTGATTTATTGAATTTATGTGCGTATTACATAACTTCCGTATATCATCGCAAGAAAGCCTATCATTCTGAGAGTTCTGTATAAACGGTCCCAAAGGTGAAGATTGCAAATCTGGTGCCATAACGGGGTACTATAGCCTCAATCCTTCTTATGGAAAGCCATGCACAGCAGTGGAACAATAATAGATTGCTGATAATGGATGAGCTCTATTTTCTTAGATTTTTCAGAAACCTTTTTCTTATGATACGTGTAACGGTATGACACCAAAAAAGAAGATCATTGTGTTTTAGTGAGGCTAAAAAAAATACTATTAATCCAACAAATATAATTTGACGACCCGCGTGGTGGAGCGGTCACCATACCGGTCTGACACGCAGTGGGTCCCGGGTTCGATCCCCGGCCAGACAGACATCTGAATGATGAGTTTANNNNTCTGGGTGTTTGTGTATTCGTCTTTGTGTGTCCATGGCACCCACGACACAGGAGAAAATCCTACTGTGGGGCTATGAGTGTAGAAAGCGTTTATGTTTATAAATGTTATATTATAAATGTAGTACATAAATTACGCTGTTGCACGCCTAACTCCGTATTTTGAGTCATACTAAAAATTATTATCAGATTATGACTAAGACCTTAGCGCTAACCAAATGTAATTAACTTTTTCTAGTGAAAAAAGTTTTAAACCAGATGATGATATTAAAATAGACTAAGCTTATTTTACTATACTACTGTGACAATATTTGAATTTTAATAGCAACAAATTTCGACGAACAAATTTTAAATTGAAACATATCTTTTTGCCAAAGCCACTTTTTAAATTTCGGTTGACTTAATTATACAATATCACCGAAAGCAGTGTAACAGTTGAAAATATAAATTAATTACATATTTACTATTTTATCTGTAAATATGCTTTAAAAATGTTTACATGCATAGCTTCAGTAGCCCACATATAATTAACAGTGTGAAATAAAAAATGGTATTTCCTTTAAATATTTGATATAAAACACCAATAAAGAAGTGTTAAACAGTCAATGCAAATAAATGCCGTCGTAAATTGGAAAAGTGAAATTCAATTTAAAATTGTGGAGGTATCGCACTGTTTTGGTAAATTGAGAAGATGCGGAGTTGGGATAACGTCAGTCGAAATCTGTCGTTCGGTCCAATTCAGTATTACCGCTCGGGCAGGTGTGGAACGACCCGACAATATTCGGTGACAGGTGTAATATTTACAGTATTATTTCCGTGATGACAATAGTGAATTGTTTTTCTTTAATGTGGTCAAAGTAACGTTTTTCAGGTGGTAAAACCAGTGTAGTTCTAGGGAGAACCACCGCCACACCTATTTCTAGCGTAAAGCGGTTCTTACGTTTCATTAAGAACTTTTGAATTAAGAAACACTCAATGTGTAAGTTACTTCGCGACGTTTTCCTTTACCGTTCAAACAAGTCTTAATTAATTCCTAAGACACACATCACTTCGAAGGGCTCGTTTCAGCTGCATAACAGTCATAGAGCGTATCAGACACGTACCATGGCAGACAAAATATGTTTTTTGGACGACTGACAGAAATACTGAATACTAGCTGTCGCACTTACACTGTGAAAAATATAGAAAAAACAGATAAAAAGCCGGCTACGCTCGTTGAAATGTGACTATACATAGGTAGGTAGATTTTTGTAGTTATAACCAGCTAAAATGTATTACACCTTATTCTTAGAAGGAAAGAAAGACAGAAAGAAAAATATTTATTTCGTCCAATTTCACTACAACAGGTTTGTTTATAAGGTACTACTTAATTTTTATTTCTACAAGTTTGATGTTGCAGCGAATACTAGACGAAAATGGGGCCGCACTCGACATAAGCCGTGGATCCCGTGTAGCATCCAAGACGGCCGATTTTCAGTACTTAGAAGCAGATACTCGCAAAAGCTGCCAGTTCGCTAGACGCCACCACTTGTAGTAGCTAGTTTACAGTTTAATATACTGGTCTCAGTGCTAGCGTCACCCAAATTCAAATTCCGAGCATATTTATACAAACCTGCACACTTTCTCAACAGCGCGGCAGCGTGATGCAGAAACGCGAGGTAAAATTTTGTAACGCCATCTAGTATAAAATATCAAAACTATGTAAAGTAAATAAAGCCGCTAGATGGCGTGTTTATCCTATTATTACGTGAATCCGCTTCAAGATGGTATCCGCGTGGCCAATATGGCGACTATTTGCACCATTAGAATTTAAGAAAATACTCGACAAGTCGAATTTTTCGGATATATATTTCGTCTCGAAATCAATATTTTTTTATATTTTATTATTTAGGTAAGGTTTAAATCAAGTCTACCGTACCCCTTGACGGAATCATTTATATAGATATACCACTGCTCATGCCTAACACGTTTTATTTTTGTACAATACACACATACTTCACTTACACGGACACTGTTCACTTATATTGAGCGACCATCTTGGTTCTCACGAGTAGTAAGGTATCTGTGATCGATTTCAGATGGAATACCTGTTCTTAATAAATTAATTACATCCTTATAACAGCAATGTTAGGTGCTGCCGTGTTTTGGTCTAAAGAGTGTGGTATAAGAGACACATATCCAAGTCCTCAGGAGTATCAACGCATCTGTTGCCAACCTAAAATAAGACTGATCTTATTTGAGGTTGCTTACACATGTCCATGGGCGGCAGTGGCCATTAAGTCAGTTTAAAAAAAGCTACATAAAACCTTAACTCTACTACTTAGCGAAATGACATTATTCGCAAAATTAAACTCATTGAGCAAATTTTATTAGTAGCGCTACCTAACTTTGTATAAGCAGAAACTTTCTAAATTCATGACCACATATGAACAGCGGTTAACCGAATTGACGCCAAACACTATCACGCTTGCGTTTGTCGGACGTTTACTTTGCTCTTTTTTTATTGTTCAGCATAAAATCCAATTTCATGTTTGCCGGATGGTAGAACGAACATGTTCTTACAGGGAGGTATCACAGCCGCGACTATTTCTAGTGTAAAATAATTTTATCGTTTCTATGAAAGCGTACACTTGTCAGCTGACCTGCAGGTTTTTTTTAATGTTGTGTCTGCATCAATAGACTTGCCAAATTAAAAAGAAAATCAACAAGGATCAATCTGAACGAAAGTATAACAAATAAGCAATTTATAAAACATTTAACTCAACGTACGTAATAGATAAGTTAATTGATAATTGAGTTATGTCTCCTAGTAAAAAATAAAGTTTCTGGGTAATGTAATTAACTTAGAATAAAGTTGTAGATTGAATTTTATATAATTGTGCAACGCAATTGTTTTCCGAGTAACCTAAAATATATAGGATAAATTTTCTTCGCCTTCAATTTGTTCCGCCGTTCAATGATAACATCTATATAGGTATATAAGCAATATGTGAACTGCATATGTACAATAATCAATAATTAAGTTACACTATCCTAATTGATTACATATAATTGATGCAGTAATGATATAATTGATTTAGCATTGATTAATTGATTGAGCAATGATAGAATGGTTGAAACTCAGCCTCTCATCGAAGGTCCGAAGTTCGAATCCCAGGCCACCACTGACTTTTCTAAAAATTATGTGCGTATTAGAAGTTAATTAAAACTGCTTTAAGGTGAAGGAAAACATTATGATTAAAGTTACACGTCTGAGAGTTCTCTAAAAAGTTCTCAAAGGTGTGTAAAGTCTACCAAATCGCACTTGGACAGCGCGGTGGACTATGGCCTGAAACTCTCAGTCTAAGAGAAGACCCGCCCAGTAGTGGGACAATAATGGGTTGACGGTAATTGATTTAGACACATAGCTCCGCAATTCCCATTTCTATATCATTATGCAACATAGTGCGAATTGAGCTCGGTAATTGACGGTATTAACTAACCATATTTGGTCAAATTTGGGTAAATATAATCTGATCGCGTTAAAGGTTTTGCGGATTGATAAATTGGAATTTCAAGTTTGGATTTAGGACGAATGGTTCACAGATGGTCTTTTAATATCCGCGTTCACATCTGGTAAAATATATTTGGAAAACACAATAAAATTAGCCGTGACATCTGCTTAGCGTTTCGGCTCTAGCGCGTACCAAAAAAATGGACAAACATACATACGCTCGAAATTATTACCCTTTTTGTGACGCAGTCGGATAATGAGTTGTTTAAGGGATTAAAAGATGTTTAAGGTTGTTTACAAATAAAAATATACACGTGTATAATACAATGTTTTCCTTATTAAAATTATTTCACAGCTCCATACTGATACTGATTTGTAAGTTATATTTACAGTCAGGGAAATAAAACTTTATCTAAATACACACTTCGCGAATAAGTTTTTGACCCGAAATCCTACCCATCACTATGATATCTATTACTATATCCCTACTATGATCTACGGCATATATACCTACGACATACGATCCATACAATTTCAATATAATTTAGTTGTAGGTAGGTGCAGTAGGAATTGCGACAAATAATTAATTAAAGTAAACTTAAGTTATTTACCCTTAATTTTATTACAACTCCTTACGATAAGTTAACTTTAAAAGATTCGAAATGTTCGTGGATAAACTTAAATATATTAAACACTACCAAAGACTGTCTTTGGTAGTATTTAATTCAAGCTTTTAAAGGCATTAAAAACTTGAGCAAGAATCGAGGAGAAAACGAGTTGCTCTTAAGCCAACTAAAGATTTTTTTGTTTCTTTCTAAGCTATTTGCAACAACGGTTTGTTTAGCCTTAGCGGAGTATAAATGTAAGAAAACAGCATCATCAATGTCTCTCAGATTTCATAAAAGACTTATATTTAATGCATATTATTTTAAACTAAAATAATGTCAAAAATACTTTTTGCTAAATTATCGTATAATTAAATGAAAACACAATAAGTTTGCTTTCACCCAAACATATTTTGAGTAGTTTGTTTTAATTATTTGCAAATAACGTACATTTTCACACGAAAGTATTAATAATTTGAACAATTAACTCTATATGGGTTTTAATATTTTACCGCAATTTCACGCAAGCGAATTACCATACGTAATCAATGCCTAACAATTAATCCGTTAACAATAGTAGTATTCGTAACATATTTTTGTATATAATTAACAAGTCCGACTCGTGTCTATATATATGGTAATCCTTCTGTAAATATAAATTGTAAGCAACTTTACAAGTAAAGTGAAGACGCAATCTATAAGACGACCTAACGTAGACGTGTTGTATAAGCAAAAATATATTTAGAGGTATCTTTTTAAACTTAGAGGCACGCATAAATTGCCTTAAAATTTGATATATACTCTTATAAAATGTGATTAAATTAACATAAACAGCTATAACACAAATAAGATAAAAATATAACATGCTAACAAAACTGATACCTATGGCAAATAACGAAAAGGTAAAACTATGGATTAAAGAAAAAGAAAAGAAAAAACACAATACAGAACAAAGGCATAAGACCGGGCTCTCATTCGTGGAAATTACTGTGATATCGTTTATATTTCAGGTACTCTAACGAAACAGGTTCGAAAGACTTTTGAAAGAGGATTAACTGAGTATTCTGTCTATGCGTGGCAAATTGAAAATGGTTGAAAGCAAATTAAGCTTAGGGGATGTCGACATCATAAAGGTTATAATCGCGTACACAAAAACTAAAACGTAACAAACGATTACCAAGAGAATGTAGCTCGTTAAAAAGATGTGATGGAAGAACTCTTCATGGTGCGACTCCGTAAGCACCAAAGCACCACTGCCACACATATCTCTGCCTAATAATTGCGGTGTTAAGCGCTGCTGTGCTGGTATGATGTGGTAGGGTGTGGTAAGGGTGACATATTGTCCGAGGCGATTCAATTAATTGCTACCTCTGAGAACTACCTCAGGGGTAGCAACGCATCTGTGGCAAACCTCAGATAAGACCTTATCTAGTCCATAACCGGCAATGGTCACTTAACATCAGGTGGACTGCATGCTTGTTTGCTACTTCAATATAATAAAAAAATAAATACAAAGATTAACATTCACGTCAAAGCATACGTTTATGTGATATTTAGTTAGAAGCAATAACAATTTTGTACAAAATACAGTAGATGACATTTAAAAGGCTATTTAAGGGAAATTTACGACAAAAAAAAAGGTCCTTCCTCGATCAAATTTCGAAATAAACCGAAAATATATCAAATTAAATTATAATATTATTTTATTTCCTCAAAAGTACATTATTGGCAAATACTGTAGAATCCTACACTGTATTTTTACCATTACAGTATACTGAAACAAAGTTAAAAATACTCAATTTTGTTCAAAATTAGGTGTCTGCAATAAATTTATTTGGATAAGGAATAATATCATGTTTACACAGTTTACACAGCGTACGTAAGGAAAGTTTTCAAAAATTAAAATATTTTACCGTTTTTGCAACATTTTCTTCAGCTACTCCACTCTTATTAGCCGTAGCGTTATGTTATATAGCCTAAAGGCTTCCTCGATAAATTTACTATTCAACACAAAAATAATTTTTCGATTCGAATCAGTAAATTCCGAGATTGGCGCGTTCAACCAAACAAACAAACTTACTCTACTGCTTTATAATATTAGTATAGATGAGCAGGTGGTCGAGTGATACAGGGCAGAGAGGACGGACTCCCCGTAGGCATCAAGGAAGAACGCTGGCTCGCCGAGCTTTAAATCTTCGCTACTAATTACTTCTATCGAGGATATCTCAAAAATTATTCATCGGATTGATATAGTGTACAGGCCAATTTTAATCTGCATTATTCCTAACATATTCATTTGGATAAGGATTAACACTGAATTATAGAAAATAGCTTTAAAAATAACTTAATGTTTTTAATTAAAAAATTGAACATAAAAGTGGTTATTGTAAGTCAACCGTAAGAGATAGAGAGATAGAGATCGCGGACTTATTTGTAGCATTTTTATAATTTTGAATTCGTTAAAACATTACTCAACTGTATCTTTGCTAGATTACGCGGCGTTCGCGTGGAAAGCTCCCAGTTGGCGAGATTTTTTAAGACCGCTTCAACATTTATCTCCGTACTTCTGCTAATTTACATAAAAGCAAATTATATACCTAAACCTTCCTCAGAAATCACTTTTTCTATATGAAAACCCTATAAAAATCCGTTTGGTAGATTTCGAATTTATCGCTTTCAGACAGACAGAAAGACGCGGCCGGGGACTTCTTTTTATAATATTTATAGATACATTGCATAGGTATGATTTGTATATGACTAGTTTTATAAAACGACATGGAATGCGGTTTTCATTTAAACATGCATAATTTGATACTAATTAATTGGTCTAGATGATCATTAATTACTGCAGAGTAGGATTTGGTTACATAAAGCGAAGCCTAGTAATTACTCAAAAGGTATTTAACTCATCTCTTACAAATAAACAACCATCTTGCCATATCAATAACATTACACAGCATATAACATTTATACATATATATCTTTTATATCTATAAATTACATATGTACATACATATGTAAAGCGAAAACTTCTGATCCCTTTTCACAGATACTCAGCTCAAGGAGAAGTGTGTTTTGACATAGAAGTAATTTAAGTTAATATAGAGAGGGATTACGCAAAATGTTAGAAGTAGGTATATATAAATAGACGAAATAAAACATTCATTTATTAACAGTGATTCTTCGATCAAATATGTACTAGATTTAAGGGTATGGCACAAAAACGGCAAGAGAAATAAGAGCACATATGAAATTGTGGTCTTATTTGGATTTAGTATCGTCCAACCACAGCCAACGATTTTACTACCAACAACAACTTTTAAGAATTGTGAAAATAACCACTGTAACAGTCAGATTTCAGAAAGAGTGTCTTTTGTTTAATTATCTTTATTTAACAAATAACACTTGATCTAGTACATATTTGATCGAAGCTGTCTTTACTGTAAATACACAATGTCTATAATGTGAGATGTCTATGTCAAAAAATACATATATACAGCTTTGGACTGCATACAACGGTTTTCGAATAATGCATGATATCATAATTAAAATATAATCTACATGAAATGAGAACTTTTTATCTTATACACTTGGGTGAATATCAAGTTATATTTTGACGATACGCGTGGTGA
>MOOZ01000646.1:1040995-1054843 GCA_002930495.1 Cecropterus lyciades | reverse complement strand
TTTGTGTATTCGTCTTTGTGTGTCCATGGCACCCACGACACAGGAGAAAATCCTACTGTGGGGCTATGAGTGTAGAAAGCGTGTGTTTTTTTTTTAAAGTTCTTGCTTTTTAGTGGTACGATGTGGATGCTAGTTGAATTCATCGAGGCGACCATTTTAATTCTCAGGAATAGTAATGGATCGGTCATCTACTTTAGATAGGATTTTTATTCTATATAACGGTAGTTTACAGATAGGCGGCAGATCACTTAGGTACTAACAAATTTACTAGCTTCTAAACAGGTTTTTAAATGAATTACATCCATAAATTGTTTATCAAAATTCCAAACTGCGTTTTAAATATTCTGTTTTCTACTTTCGAGGAAAATAATTTTGTTATAAAAAGTTTTTTTTTTATTTTCATAATACCTACGCAGTAATGCTGGTTAATATATGTTCTAATTAACAGTTGTTAGTTTCCTAGGTGTATACTGTCTAATATGGAAAATGCACCAGAAAAAAACTAAAATTTATTTTTTCGTTAAAAAAGTGTGTATTTACTTATGGAAGCGCGTAATATGTTAAACTATTACAAGACAAAAGTGCTTGTCGTTCACACATTCGGAGTACAGCAATACCTCAACACCAAACGCTCCACGTCTCATACAAAATGATTACAAAATGATCGGCACGTACCATTTCGTGTCGTGACGTGTTGTGTTGTGACGTAACGTAATGTACCGTGACGTGTCTATGTTAGTCGTACAATCAAAAATTCACCGAGGAACATATTGCAACTACAAATAGGTATTGTTTTCAAAGACATTTCGTAATATATAATATAAAAAATTAAATATGTTAGTATACAAATTTCGTATACAACTCGACGCTATACTCGTAATTCACTGTATGAAATATAATATACACAAATCCCCGCTGCCGAAGCAGGAGCGGATATCTCGTGAATGTCAATATGGATCATGTTGTCCACATGTGTTAAATACACATGAGATGCTCCATGTTGGCCCGCGGCATTAGTACCACTATGATTAACTCCTGTTTGTATTACGTCACAAGCATTGCAAACGTACATATGTATATTGGTTGCAGTAATAATGTTGCACGAACTGTGCCGTTAGTACGAAGTTATTAAGACTAAAAATGACCATCGTTCACGTTTTCGCCCATACATTGTAAGGCGAAATAGGCGAAAACATAGATGGTTTAAATAAACGTCATAAACTCATACTAACCGCACTGTACTGTTCGGTTGATTAAAAATGGGATTCAATCCATGTTCATTAATCTACGCAATATTCTTATGCAAACATTAAAGTCAATATTGGATAGCGTGTAGCAATCACATTCAATAATTAAAAGTGTGTTTGCATAAAAACAGAATGTTCGATTCTATTTTTAATTAAGTTCAGGGTATAAAATGCAAACTATTTTGTATCCTTAAATTGTCTATATTATAGGCCAACATTTTTTACGTAAATGTACAACTTCCCGTGTAAGTCGTAGATCCAGACAGAAAATCCAGATGATGGGCAGCGTCTTTATGGACAACATCAACATACATGTAGTCAAGTACGCCATATGCCAAAGGACAATTGGTAAAATCCCCATAAGAGGAGTCCTATGTCCAGTAGTTAGACTAATGGGCGAAATGACGTTTGATTCTGAAACTGAAGCTGTAAATATTTAGTACGCGACACCTCAGTTGTAATAATCTTTTAAAAGTTTAATCTTAAACTTAGTATTAGTTAATAATAAACGTTTAAGCCTTCAAGTAATGAAATATTACCACAACCTGAAACCCATTTACGGATCAGAAAACTCGAGTATGAAATATTGGCAGCTCAGTGACAGCTAAGTGGTATGATTTCAGCCTTCCACGCTCGTAATCGAGCACTACTGAAAATCAGTTCCTCTCCGGATTTATGCGGATAAAATAATTCATCCGTTGTTTTAACAATAATGTATAGCATGTTGATTAAACATTAATGTACGTATGTTGGCCAAAATATATCCTCTTTTTGGGAGCCTGAATTTCTCAGAAATGCATTCATGATGATGCGGTTATATTCATAAAATAATAAATAGCTGCAAAAAACAATTAGCGGTTAAATGCCATAATAACATTGTAATGAAACGACAATAATCTATTATTGAAGAAATTCTGTTGATATTCAACATTCACGTTACTCATAAATAATAATCGATGGTCAATGCAAAATTAATTATGCAGTCTACAAGTTGAAATCAATAGGTACGTGAGTAAAATGAATTCAGATAGTTGAATGATACTGTATTCGAGATCATTTTTCTTTTTCTTATTAAAGTAGGATACAAGCATACAGACCACGTAATGGCAAGTGGTTACTGCCACCCATGGACATCTGCAAGCAACCCATATAAGACAGGGGTCATATTTAAAGTCGATCAAAAAACCGTTGCTACTCTCGAGGACCAAGTTGGTGGCTCATATTTATAAGTGAACCGGCAACCGCACCCGTCTACCTAAGCGCAAGAACTGCTTCACGCTAGAAATAGGTGGGGCGGTGGTACCTCCCCGTTTGAACTACACAAATTGTATACAGATCATTCGACAATGCTTAGTTAATTTAAACGTATATGGTTTTTAAAGTAAGTAAAATATTCATATCTCTACTAAGACGACCCGCGTGGCGGAGCGGTCACCATGCCGGTCTGACAGGCAGTGGGTCCCGGGTTCGATCCCCGGCCAGACAGAAATTTGAATGATGAGTTTAGGTTTCTGTTCTGGATCTGGGTGTTTGTGTATTCGTCTTTGTGTGTCCATGGCACCCACGACACAGGAGAAAATCCTACTGTGAGGCTATGAGTGTAGAAAGCGTGTCTACTTTATATAAGTTAAAAAGTTAAGGTATTATTAATTTTACCCGTAAATATCATATGTCATGGTCACTACACGGCAAAAAGTAGACTCGGCGTTCCGCCATGACACGGCCATGAACAACTTTTAGACAATAATAGTCGCCACGTCACTTCATTATTGAATTTTATGCTTTTAAATAAGTTTCAATTCCGATCATTTTTTATTCATAAAATTCATAAATTTAAAATTAAATTAGTAATCATTATTGAGAAAATCTAAACCTAGAGTAACAAAAAAAACATTTGCTTTCACATTTTTCTGTAAATCAATTAATAAGACACAGTAGACGCAGTGGGTCCCGGGTTCGATCCCCGGCCAGACAGACATCTGAATGATGAGTTTAGATTTCTGTTCTGGGTCTGGGTGTTTGTGTATTCGTCTTTGTGTGTCCATGGCACCCACGACACAGGAGAAAATCCTACTGTGGGGCTATGAGTGTAGAAAGCGTGTGTGTGTGTTATTTAGTTTAGTAATCTATATCTGCAACAAAAATGTTCAAGATCAAATGTAGCAAGTTTTTTTTGCACTTTTTAACAAAACGATAACTTTTATCAGGATAATATATTAAATAAAAATTGTTGATCATTAAATAATCCATAAAAATTTCACTATACTTTTTCTTCAAAAAGTCATCGTTAAGGAAATATAACTTTAAAAAAAGTTAACATGCCATCTACGGATCCGTGCTATACCAGCGAGGAGACATCTGATGGATAGCTACTAGGACAACTTACATGGGCCTAGCAGAAAGAAGAAGAACAAGCAGAGTTATTTAGTAATTAAGTCAGACAAATTATTTCAAATTTATGTATTCTTATAATAACTCCGTTTAAGTGAAAAACGCCAATAAAAAAGAAACATATTTGCGACCTTTGACCTTAATTTTTTTTGCAAATGTTGTATTGATATTGACCTTCCACATTCAATTTATAATGTCAATACGGATCATGTATTCAGCTCTGTGTGAATTTACGTAACCTTAACATAACGTAACCCCTATTTTTTAAGCTAATTTGATCGGGCTATATAGACATCGACTTGATTAATTTGTAATCAAAAATACTCCACTCCCTGTATATAATTTTACATTTGCAAGCTTTAGAAAAGAAAACCACAGACTACAAACCACTACAAATATATATGATGTAGATATCAATAAATAAGTATAGTAGTATAGTTTGTCTTTTAATATAATTTAAATTTATAATATGGGATATAAAAGTTAAGCAATGAACGCTCGAGCGTTACCGAGTCTATAGGCGTCAGTGACTTCTTTTTATCAAATAGCCCACCCGGGATATCGTAGGTTTATAAAAACAAAAAAAAAGAAAATCTACGATATAAATATATCATACAAAAATTATGAAAAATTGAAATATGAGTATTTTCCCTATCATCTATCATAAAACAAGAGTTCTCTTATGAATCTTCCAACTTTTTATACAATTATGAAACGTTTGTGGATTTTTATTCTACTAACTTACAACATTCTACAACATTCTAATTTTAGCCTCCTTACCATAGCTTAAAATAAATCTGTTCGCTAGATATCCTTCTAAGTTTATTTTCGATCTGCTTACATAAGATTTTTTCCTTTTTTACTAGCTATATTGTCATAAAATATTTGTATTTGCAAATGGGCTAGATATCCGAAATCAAAGATGAATGAAATCAAACATGTGGGTTGAAGCTTCGCTGCTTTATCACAATGGGACATTCTTCATGTTAACGCCACGACGCGTTTATCTGATATATCACTAGTCAGAACTTACCTGTATAGGCTGAGTCTTCATCTGGGCTATAGCAGGGCGGAGCTACGCACGCCTCGGTGGGGCTGCACAGAGACCGGCCTTCGTGACGCAGGCTTTTTTTCACCATATAACAGCGTGGCATCGCGGCCCACGCTGCGAAACAAAATATCAATAAATTTGTATTCAGTGAAAATAAAATAGAGCACACCTTATTAAACATTTCTAACAAATCGCTTGCATAAAAAGTACCGTCTGTCTATAAATAGGACTTACGCCAGCGACGTGAAATAATTTTGTTTGAGAACTTTAAAGGTTATTTTAAGTATTTATAGTTGACTTCATAACGCTTTCAGGTGTTTTATTTTTAATTTAAGTATCATGCAATTGATATGCGATAGGCGTCATTGGAATTATTAGGCATCTGTAATCAACTCCAAATAATATTAAAGTCCAACTAAGGACGGTCACTAATGCGTTACTATACTACCCGCGAAGATTAAGTTGAAATGGCTCGTATAGACATGTCTTTTTGTCTGTGTGACCGCCCTTCAACCAGAGCACAGTGACATGTTATACTTGGTTAAAAGACTGAAATAGGTGACGCTGTGGTAGACTCGGACTCAAACCACCGAGAGTACCATTTACTTACAAAAACCTTTTGCTTCTTGCAACAAAGCAAATTGAAAGACACGTATACCAAAAGCAGCATTAAGCTAATTATGCACATTTATTACATAGAATATCAATGTATGTGATAAACATTGCAGAGCTAACTTACATTTCAATAATGCAAATTAATTGAAAACCGTAAATTAGATGAATCGACAACAGGAGGCACAGGAGGCAACGAGGAGACAATGTCGCCAAAGATTTGGGCTATTACATCACATCAGTTTTACATGAGACATTTACGTACATACAGCCAACTTGTAGTACACTGGCACCCATACACATTTGTAACCAAATCCTTATAGAGCAGAAGTTCTGCCTGAACTCAGTTACAGAGATGCGTTGCCACTTTTGAAGACTAAGATCATCAACCATCTTCACCCTTCCAATGACACACAAGAACAATTATCTTAATCCGTAAATTTAGAATGAAATAGAGTTCTTGATACTTTTCTATATGTTTATCTTCTACACTGAATTCTACAAAACTATAAAAAGGTGGAATAGATACACCTCTTACCGTAACAATCAGTTTAAACAATATATTCTAAAGATAATACATACATATATTGCAAGTCGTCCTCATAAAACCAAGGTATGACTAAAATCTGTCTCTGTTTTCATTAACTTCCTATGAATCATCATGTTTCGAAGCTTGTTAATTTTCATAATTTTATTATCTAAATTATTCAAGTTCAAAGCATCCCAAATTAAAATAGTTATTCAGAGCTCGCCTTTCACATCAAGTATGCAGAAGCATATGAAAGCACTGATTTTATACGTTGAAAATAAATAAAAAAGAGTAAGTTATAAAAAAAACGAAAAACCTGCCTGTATAAAACGTAGTATTATATATGTTTTCGTGGGCAGCTCGCATATATTGTAATAAAAAAATATATTTCTCATTATTTTTCAGCGCTGATTTTGTAAACTATATTGCTGAATTAATAGAAATATGTTCGCTAAATTTACTGTAGCTTGACCATAACAGATTAATTAACTCTAACTAAGATGGTTACGGCCTCACTTATACAGGGTGGTCAAAAAGTCGTGGATCAGATGTAAGCTCCTTACAGCAGCCATCTGTCCACTTTTGTAGGCAATCCGTTCGATTCCGAATCTAATCCGATTCACAGAGCACTGGTCGCAGGTAGGCAATCTATCACAAATTTGAAAAACAAAGCGTAGGTCAAAAGGAAGAAACTGATAACAAATCGCCGTAAACCTTGTCATTTGTCGTTGTCAGAGTCTCTGTCATTAATTGTGTGAATACAATAGTTTATTTTTAAATAGGCCTTTAAACAATTTTTTGCTGCTGATGACCCTATCCAACCCCTAGTTGCGTTTGATCCACGACTTTTTGACCACCCTGTATATTAGGTGACCATCTTAGTTCTCGGGACTAGCAACATATCTGTGATCGACTATAGATAGAACCCTTGATCTACTAGAAGTGGCTTATAGATGTCGATGGTCGACTGTAAGTACTTATTATCTGCAAGCTCGTTTGCTAATTCGATCTGATTAAAAAAATAACAAAAAATAGAAACCGAATTCTATACTACAAAAAAGTGAAAAAAAAAATTAAATATATGTTGGTTTCATACATACACAGAACATGGCACATAGTCATGAAGTCGGCGCTCATATACTTGTAGGACATAGATTCGTCGTTGTAATCTAACAAAATATGTTCGCCGACTTCGGGACTATGTACTGTGTATGTAAGAAACCAACATATATTTAATTTTTTTTTCACCTTTGTGGTGTAGAAGTCGGTTTCCATTTTTTGTTAAAAAAAAATTCACGCTATTTAATGATGTTACACTTATATTTATCTTCACAAAATATCACTAATTTTGCTTCGTAAATATAAATTTACACGAGAGCATAAATTTAAACATAAATACAAACGTAATTCCATAACTTTCAGCGTAAATATTAAATGTAGTCCATAAATAACAAATCTTTTATAAATTATATAGAGATGAATAAAAGTTGAGTCTGTATTTATATGAATTGGGCGCACCCGCTCGCAGGGCGATACCGCGCCCTGCTCGCATAGTTTTATATTTTCTATTATGTTCCAACCTAACCTAATTCATCCAATATAAATCACTACAGCTCAACCTAATCCTAAGCTAAAAATTTGGCTTGCAGTGCTCTGCATCATCAGGTTTGAGGAGTTGAAGACCAAAAATTTCATCTTTACCACCAAATAGATAACTTCTTTGGTTTTGGCTAGCAGTACCCCTACATCATCAGGATCCTCCTGGATCCTGATGATGTAGATGATATTCTACTCCTGTAGAAGGTCACGTTTTTATGTTCATTTCAAGTTTCATGAGAATCGGATCGGTGGAAGCTGAGTTATTTGTCCATTTGTCGCACACATATTTAATGCAAGTTTAAGACTTACACTTAAAGTCAAAACTGAACCAAATTAATGTTGTTATGAGACAAACTTTTATAAAAAACTCCTCGTATTCTCCTTACAAACCAAAATATCACATCGCTTAACATTGTTATTATGAGACAAAATAGGTGTAGCGATGATGCCTCCGGGGTTCTATAAGGATTCTACTGGTGTGAACATTATCACAAACTTAAAATCGCAGTAATTTTCTAAAAATAGAAAATCTTAAGATTCTTGTAACATGGTTCTTAAGGACTAAGTTAAAACTTATTTTTTATATGTTTTCGATTAATTGAACGTACAACCCATGTCTAGGATTGTAACTTCCTTTTCAAAAATCTTTAAAATTATAAGTAGTATAATGTCGAATAGATATAGATACGTAGAATTGAGTTATGCGTAATGTAATTATAGAACCTACTATTATGTAAGTTTTAGGAAGGATTCGTAATGTCCTAGTTGAGGGGAAGGTATTCCTAATATTTTCGACCACTCGTCCATAGAGAGAATTTAAATTTGTTCATCAATGATAAACTATCTGTTTTATTATTTTCTGTAAGTCATTTATTTATTCAGAGTAAAATAGCTTTACAAACATATAAAATTAAAATGTGATGCTTACTTTAGTGAGATGTTTATTAATTGATATGAATAACAGAAGTAAGTATTATATTATAACGAAAAATAACAAATAAAATGTGCGTAACGCCAGCTGTTTTTAAAACATGAATAATTCACTTATACACTTATAGTTTAACTTCGCATTATCCGATGCCCGAGGCATAATCTTCCTAACATCTAAAATTCTCAAAGCTCAGCTTGTCTAATAATAAAAATGTGCAACGAAAACCTTTAAAAGATGGATGCAAATTTATTTTTAAATAAATATACTCACATTTTTACCATGTGCAATCGCTTGCCATTAAAATTTACCAATTAAGTAGAACCTCATTTACTATTTTGATCCGATAATATTTTTGGGATTAAATTGCACGATACCTACAAGTTGAGAGAAGTAGGGATGGCGATCTGAGATCGGATGATCGATATATCGACTTTTGGACTAAATGTATGATTTTTTTTATCCATTTAACGGATCGATCTCACTATATTCTAATCACATAAAACTTGCTGCTTTTATCATGTCGGTATTTCTGACCATAACATATTTATATTATATTTTCTAGAACAGCCAACGAAATCCAAAATCGATCCTTCAGTATACGATATATTTGAAGATCGCTTCTTCAGTCTTCGATGATAAACGATTTAAAATCGATATTTTTCAAGAAGTATCGCACTCCCTAAAGTGAATAGTTGTTTGACCTACTTCATCGACTGTATGGTCGAGTGCATGTTCAATTCACAAATGTCAATCCCATTTGCTTACTTGCACCGTCGCAAAAATAGCCGAACAAGAAAAACCGCAATATTTTCTCTATTTTATGTAAACACAATGAATTATGGAGTGCTTGAAAAGAAATAACCTACTGACGATCGTCGGAGAGACTACCTCCGCCAAATAGTTATATAAATGGAGAATGGTCAATGCTACAGATTTATACGATCAGATACGATCCACAGATCGTGTGATTGTTCATTATGGAATCGATCACAATCAATTCCATAATGAACAGAGGTTCTACCTGAAGTCAATTACAGATGTGCTGCCACTCCTGGATGCTAAGGTGGTTGCCTTGTGTTTAAAGAAACCGGCATCTACACTATTCAAACGAAATGCATGAAGGGCTTTCCTCTAGAAATAGGTGTGCCGGTGACACCTCGTGACGTTGGGATACCTTACTGGTTCTACCACCTTGCGCATGATGATGGGCTGGAATAATTCTCTGGCTCTAGTTCCACACAAGTATTTATTACATACAATATAGTTCTCTACATACAAAATCTAATGATATAGATGTTATTATTTTTTATATAATAAACGAGCACGCCGTCTACCTGATGATAAGTGGCTGCTGCCGCCCATGGACGTCTATAATCAACCCTAAACAAGAACAGAGTCTTACCTAACGTTGTCCACAGATGTCTTACTACTCCTGAGTACTAAGTTGGAACGCCTCGAATAAGTATGCCTCCTTTACCACGCCCTTCAGACCAGAACTCAGCAGCGCTTCACACTACCGTTATGAGGCAAAATATGTGTAGCGGTGGTGCTTCCGGAGTCGAACCACAGAGGATTCCACCTTCGAATTAGCTAATACTAATGAAATGACATCCTATGACGTCGCCGCATGGCGCACGGTCTACGAGCCTTGAGGAACTCCTCCTTGCTCGGGCAATTCTGAAGGCAGTATATTCACCGCCCACCGGTGTTGTTGGATGCCGTCTTGCGACCTATGCTTGGCTACTCCGCAGATTTACTCCTCCAGATCGTTGGTCAAATTAGCAGCAGCATTTTTGTTAAGATTCCATTTTGTTTGGAACCGACTACACTATACCCACTGTTACTTTTATAAACCGATGTACCCAAATATTCATATTATAACCCAATAATTTATATTACAAATTCTTTTTATTCAATTGAAGGAGGATATATGAAACGCCGCAATCGAACTATACCAGTTCATTTAAGAGCACGTTAATTTATAAAATAATAACTTTAATTAAGACGTAATTGATCATTTTTTAATCATACAGCTGCATTGTATAAATTTATAAAAACAGTGATGTAATGAAAGCTCGCCAATGCCAGGGCAATATTCACATTCGTAAATAATAAAAAGAACAATAACTTAAGAAAAGCCAAACGTGATAAACAAAATTTATTGGAATAAACTTTATTATAATTAAATACATTTGATTTAGATGTTCATTATTTTAAAAAAATCGTAGATATAACCATTACAACGATTCATCTTCACATTCAAAGTCGCCAAGTAGAAATCGATAATCGCTTAGCACTTAAATGCAACGTAAATTAAATACGCCAGCTGCTAGCAAGTTACAACATTGATTTTTACTTATTCATAAACATGTGTGTGTATGATTTCTGAAAGGTAAGCACACCGCCTACATAAACACGGTACACAGCTTGAATCTGCCTGTGAGAAAAATATCTCATAATCAAAAGCTATTTCGAGCTTTTCATTATGTGTATGAATTTGTCAGTTAGTCACAACTCTTGACGTCTCTGATAAGAGGGCAATGAAACATTCCTTCACGCGTTACTTGATTGGCACTACATTGCATTGGCAAGCGTCTACATTGAGCGCTAAATGTGCGCATTGTGTGTGTGTGTGTGTGTGCGCGCGTGTGATCATTGAGTGTAGTGTATGTGTGCAATTCACATACGGCAGGAGTGAAACTTCTGAAAAGTTGCCTACAAAAATAATGTATAATAAAAATAGTAATGTAAATAAAATAGTATAATAAATATAGTTAAGTAAACAATGTAGCCCAAATTCTGACATCTTATTTCGTATATCCCAATCTTAACTCTTATACAAGTTACGAAATAAAATCGTTACCGTGATTTAGAAAGGCGTACAACGCCATCTAAAGAAGTATTACTTCAACAAATGTATGTGTCCATTTTTTATCAGACTGAACTAGCAAACGAGCATGCAGACCACCTGATGGTAAGTGGTTACCACCGTCCATGGGCATCTGTAAGCAACTTCATACAGAACAGGGGTTCTACCTGAAGTCGATCACAGATGTGTTGCTACTCCCGATGACTAAGATAGTCGCCTCATATATAAATGTGCCGGCAATCACACACTTCCACCGAAACGCAAGAAATGCTACACTGGTTCTACCACCTGTAAAATCCAATCTTATAACGCTGCAAATTGTAACAAAATTTACTTAAATTTGCTTAATACTGACGCGTGCAGAGCCAAGTGAATATCTCGTGAACTTCGGGTTAGTAATACTAAAAGGTTGTTACTTAGTAAATCAATACACATAATAAATATAAGAGTTCGCTGTGTCTGTACTTCGCAAATATTTACAAAAAAGTAGTTGAAGGGATTGAGTCATAATAAAAATTGTAGTAATGTTTCGAATTTTTTGTCTGTCTGTCAATGTGATTGAAATCGCGTTTGTTTGAAGTACTGATTTTAAAGTTAGAAATATATATAATCCGTTACGCAATATTTTTTAAAGGAAACTGTGAAACAAATCATAAACATAACAAATACACATAACGTAAACAGAAACACGAACCTTTAATTCACACTATTGTAGTCACCTGATTGTACATATAATGTACAATCAAGTGACAAAAACAAAGAAATTATTGAATGATAACTATTATAAAAAAATGTCCATGTAAAGTAAAATTTTCAAAACACTGGCGGCATTACCTCGCTCGACGTTACGACTAAATGACCTAATGTCGAATTTATGTCTTTATATCGATAAAACTCATCTCCTGTATTAAAAATAATTACAAATTAACAATTTACAATGTTATGCGATGCTAACTAAAGTAAGTATTTCGGGGCGCCCCTAATTTCAAATAATTTCAAAGCTCATTTACTACAATCCCGTATTTTGAGCAATTGAGATTACATTTGCGCTAATACTCCGAAATGCCGGGAACTACGTAATGAAAAGCCGATCCTACTATGCGTTGAATTCTATCTGTTAATAAGTTAATTAGACGCGGTAGCCATTTTGCAAATGTACAAACGAAATAAGCTCCATTATTAGCTTATTTGCGTCGTATTTCCAGTACTATCAATCACTTGAAATAGCGCACTAAGTGCAAATTAAGACAAGTATAAATATAGCCTTAACTTAAATTATTATTTTTGTTTTTAATATAGTCCTGAAATTCTTTTATTATTTTACAACTATTACGGTACCTTCACACCATCATCACCGTCTAGTACATGGCACATTCCCAGAGTGTTGATATCTACTTCTTTGGGAACCATAACTTTTATTACCTATTTAAGGTATTTGGTTTTGATAGGAAAAAAATTGGAGGCAGAAAACTAATTTAACTAGGGGGTCAGAAGTATCGGTCCATTCAGAAAAAGGTTTCTTGCCCAAAATAGATTGGGGAAAAGAATAATAGTCACGAGTAGATAGCCATTACCCGATTGCGTCAGAAAGAAGGTTGCGCGTCAGAACAAGGAATGTATTTCAGGGTATAGATATATGCATATATCCATTGCTTTAGCATGGACTACACCTTTAAACGTTTGGACAGTTTTAATTATAATAGTGGAAATGCATCATTTCAAAAAGTTAACATTTTTTATTGATAACAACTCATCAATAGCTACAAAGCAAGTAATAATTTTTTTATGGTTTAAAACTTAGCTTGTATAAAAATTAACAAAAAATAGAAACCGACTTCTATAGCAAAAAAATAATTTAAATAATAGGTCTTTACCTACGAAATTGCCGTTTTTCATGAAATAAATGACGCGTATTTTTTTCTATATTTTTTTTATTTTTATTAATCATAGTAATTACCCATACAATCAATGCATCTTTGCCTTGGTAGCTTATTTGAAGAATTTGTTGCCTCCCGCCCAACTGACATCTTCAAGAAGGGCATCACCCTTCTTGAAGATGTCAGTTGGACGGGAGGCAACAAATTCTTCAAAGGCATTTTGTATTGCCTCTCTGGTATTAAATTTTTTCCCACCAAGAAGTTATCCAAATTCTGGAAAAAGTAGAAGTCTGTAGGCGCAAGGTCTGGTGAATACGGCAGATAACGTAGAACTTCCAACCCCAGCTTTTGTAGCTTTGAGACCGTCTGCTGTGCAGTATGACGCGCGTTAGCCTGCACGAAGTTAGCCGAACGATTTACCAAAGCTAGTTGGAGACGTGCGAACTTCTCCATCATTGTGCTCAGTTCTTCACAGTACACATCTGCAGTAATGCTCATCCCGTTTAGTAAGAAGCTGTGACGAATCACAACCGCGTTAGACCACCAAACAGTGACCATCACTTTTCTAGGGGCAAGTTTTCGTTTAGAGCATTGTTGGGGTACTCAACTTGCTGAGCGCTTACGATTGTCGAACAGGATCCATTTCATGCAGTGCAAGACACATCTCGACGTGTACTTCGCACTGGCGATCATTGAAAACATAAACATAAACGCTTTCTACACTCATAGCCTCACAGTAGGA
>MOOZ01000646.1:1016778-1026825 GCA_002930495.1 Cecropterus lyciades | reverse complement strand
AAGGATCTACGTGATAAATAAAGACACTTTTGTTTTCAGAACAACTTTGATAAACGTCAATTTATCAGAGTTTTATGGCTTCAAATTTTGGCTCCTCTCGGGTGTCACCCGGCATACACAAAAGAAATTCATGGCACAACTGTGGTGCCATCCGCACTGAATCGGTTAACATAGTCTAGGCTAATTCCGATCACTCATGGTAAGAACAATTAGGAGATGTTCAACTCGCTCTTACTTGTAGTAGGGTAATAGGGTATACGCCAATAGAATTAATGTTCGGTATAAAGGGTAATTCACTGGAAATCTCTAAAATTTCGACAACCTGCGAAAATCCTTCCAGATTTGATCTCGAAACAGCACGGTCAAGCGCATCAGATAATATCAAAAAATTGACGCAAACTGACGTTATCCGTTATAACAAAGGTAAAGCTAGAGTCAAACCCTTTTCTGATTATTGCAACTTTGCATAATGACAGATATGAGTTGAGACGCATACATAGTTCAAATAGAATTAACAAGTTTTGTCGTGAAAATTTGCAGGAAGGGCCTCGTGGCGTATCAGGCCTACTGGAAATTGCTAAAAATTATGATGACAATGACGTGACGGCGGTAGATATAGATGAAAATGACATTGTTGATGAAACTGATCGCAATCATCCCAATCTATTTTTATGTGATACTATGTCTCTCAATAGTAATACATTCACTGCAAACTCTCGTGCCTCTGGTGCAGGCGTCATTATTGAGGCAAACTTTGATTGATGCGATATTCCCAGTGTTATTTCGGATTAAGTTAACGTGTGGTTCATTGCCTTAATCTGAATTGTGATGGTTGATGGTGGCAGACTTGTAAAAAAAAAGTAAATACAAAAAAAAAGAGAAATGTTGTCACTGAAGGGATTACCTGTCCAGTGACTTGGCTAAAGGGATATCTATCCGGACTAGCCCAATCAATTAGCTAAGGGGATTTCGATCCGGTCTAGCTCAATCAGCTAAAGGCATTCCGATCCGGTCTCACGCATTCAACTAAAAGGCTTTCTGTCTAAATAGTCTGGACCAGGCTTAAGTAATCTGAAGGGTTTTTGAGAACTGGGCGAGATTGTAACTATCATAAATTTTACCGTAAATTTTAAATGTTGTAACTGTCAGGATAAACTAACATGTTCTGTCGGCAGATATTCAATGAGCGCCCGAGGACGTGCATGCTTCAGCATGTCCGTGACGCCTATGGCCTATGGCATGATTGCAGTTGTAAACAACACGTTTATATATATATATATATACATATATATAGTATGAAAGTAGCAAACGAGCATGCAGCCCATCTGATGGTAAGTAGCTACCGGCGCCCATGGACATCTGTAATCAACCCCAAGTAAAATCAAAGTCTCACCTTAGGTTAGCCACAGAAGCGTTGGTACCTCTGAGGACTGAGATAAAATGCCTCGGAAAAGTATGTCTTACCACACGCTTCAGACCAGAACACAACAGCGTATAACACTGCTGTTATTAGGCAGAAATAGATGTCTTTTGGTGCACTTGTTGTGTCGTTGCTACATTACGAAATTAATTATTATATTATATACTCTACCGGATAATAGTGATAATTAGTAAAATTGATTACGAAGTGAAGTTACTGTAATGCGAGCGATACCGATCGATATACTTATTATCCTATTCCCGACAACGATAAATCCAAAAAAACACCAAAAATATAAAAATCCATCCAGCCGTTCTTTAGTTATAAGTGGTTTAACAAACACGACATTGTTTTGTATATATAGATAGATAGATATATACGAGTAAAATATAAAAATTGTCTATTTTTAGGCGCTATTTTGAAAAATATATAGCCTATGTCCCACTCCCACAATTAAGGCAAATCCAACGCCACCTCATATGTTAATGTTAAATATAAGAAAATATTTTAAGTGCCCCCGTAGGCCTATACAAAATAAAGACATTTAATTTAATTTTGTAAAGCCGTTTGGATTGTAAAGGGTTTCAAAGAATGAGATAGACACATACGTACATACATACAAACGCTCGAAATTATTACCAACTCCTCTTAAGCACTGCACGGTAAAAAATATTCCAAATTCCCATCCCCTTATATGAATATTGTTTCCCTAGGGTGATCGCTACAAAGGCAATATATAAAAACAAAATGAAGAAATGAACGAACCTGTAAATTTGCGACATGTTTCAGAATGTTACAAAAAGCACCTTTACATGACTGACTGCATTTAACTTTAGACATCAGAAATTGTTTGAGGAACTTCGTGTTGTCAGCACGGATTAAATAGGTATTCGCGAAACACGTTGATTTCTTTTTGCTGTCTCGTTTTTTGAGTTCAAATTGGATTTAAATTAAAAGTCACGGCCAGTAGCTGGTGTTATCATGTCAACGCTAGATGCAGTAATTTTAGTTACGTCGATAGTTAGATTGGAAGGAGATGAGGATCACTCGAACTAGCTTCACAATAGGAACGGCTCAGTTTAATCCAACACAAATAATTGGAAATATCAGTTGAGTACAGATTTCTTAGCAATTCAGTTCACGATTTTTACTCCTTATATCTTTGCAATTTCCCGGAGTCCATACTTATGTTAATTAGCAGCGCATTATTATCTATACATTAATGTTTATGGCTGGAACAATGTTATCGCGCTAGTCCAACTGGTATGTGGCTGGTCGTGGTCGATATCCTGAGAAAAAAAAACCGAGTCTACCAGTGGGGTAGTGCTTAGTTCATGATGCTAAACGAAGTTTGGTGAATCACAGCGAATCATCCGCGAGTTTAAGTACTAGACATGCTATACAATAAGATAATATTTAATTAACTAAAATAATATTCAAGATATAATTTCATAAGCAAGAATTATTTTGAAATAAAAGTAAATGATGCCGTCGGATATAGGATAAGTAGTGTTTAAAAATAAAAATATTATTTGACAATTTAGTGCGTAGGAATAATAAAGATCCTATATAACCTATCTGAGACATTCAGCCCATTTCACTAGTACTCGATAAACTGATACTCACAATAACACACTACAGTAACACACAATACATATAATAATATCCGGCGGACTTCCGGCGTAGGATGATGTTACCACAGTATAGTAATGTAAGCAGTGTTACGTCTCAATGGTGTCCTTGAATTTACCTACGGCCGCTCGGCACAAGATAGATGCGCCATACCCCGCCATTACGACATTGTAGTACTATTTTAACGAGCAAATGTAACATTTTATTATTTTTGACTTTTTAAATGTTTGCTCAATTATCTTTACAGCGTTGGGTATTTTTTTTTAATGTTATTTTATTTTATTTTAATTTTCATAAACTACATTTGGTTTTGTTTTGTTTAGACATTTGCTTACATTTGTAAGTATTTCTTAGAGTATAAACAATAACAAATACGAGTTGATGTGATGTATATGATGAGATGATATATTTGGTATTCAATTAATATTTAAGATTTCACCTACCATAGCTTTTATCAATGTGACCGATTCAATGAAATGGACAGTTTTTGTAATATACACGTCATACCCTTTCATTCGATACCCCACTTGGGTATATCTGACAGTATTCGATTCTTTATCCCCCTTTACCGCACATACCTAGTAAATGGCTCAACCAACTTTGATTAAACATATTGATATAAATCAATATGTTTAATCAAAGTTGGTTGAGCATACTGCCAGTAATGCCCTTTTATTTGATACCCCACATGAATATATTTGGCAATATTCGATTATTCCTCCCCACTTTTAACATATCTAATAACTGACCAAACCGATTTGATAAAATACGTCTAATTTTAATATAGACTTCATTCCCTTTTGTTTGAAACTCCACTTGGATATATTTGACAATATTCAATTTTTCATCCTTACTTTAACCCTCTATATCTAGTAAACAGCTGAACCAATTTTGATGAAGCATGTCTGAGTGTGAGTTATTTATTATGCCCTTTCATTTGATACCCCACATATAAATATTTAAAAATATTTGATTTTTCAACAACACTTTCACTTCTTTCACTTCTGCATCCAAATCGGTTCACCCGTTTAAGAGCTACGTGTCCATAGACAGACAGTCAGGCAACCCTCTTTTTGCGTCGGGGGTTAAAAAGGCTTAATCTCAAGCCGATCGATATGTACCGTTGTAAAAGCTTTGGTGTGTTTCATCGCTGTACATGGTCATATACGGTCCATGCATCATATACGTGGATTTACGGTCCGTCGAAACTTTACCGGTTGGTATAACCAGAGTACTTCGACCGGGGTGGTATCACCACCCGACTATTTCTAGCGTGAGTTGCGTTTCTATAGAAAGATTTGGTTACCGGCTCTCTTATACATATATGAGGCGACCATCTTAAACCCCAGGAGTAGCAACGTATCTGTGATCGACTTCAGATAGAACCCCTGTTCTATATAAACTTGCTTAAAGATGTCCTCGGGTGGCAGTCACCACTTACCATCAGGTTGACTGCAAGCTCGTTGTAGTACAATCAGATAAAAAAACCACCATAACACCAAATATGATCTGGAAGTTACTCATCCTAAATACTTGCCTATAAACATGATGTTTATCTTAGACAGGTTTATCCATTAAATTACAAGTTTGACAAATAGTCCGCGCGCCTAACGCCTGACAATGTTATGTAACTAAATAAATCGCTAAACCCAAACGTCGCGCTTGATAATAAAACTTGATGGCGCTATGGTATGAGGACCACCTTCTTTTAACCACCTTTCAACATATGAGCTTGAACTATGTATGCCTAAGAAACATATTTACATATATTTACGTATATTACATATTTCTAAAATCAAATTATAAAAGTGTAGTAAGTAAAGTGATTGCTAACTCTTAAATTGAAAATTTTGATTGGTGGATTTGAAAAACGTACAAAGTACGAAAATATATACCAAATTTTTTTGGATGTCAGCAATAGTTTATTAAGCGAATAGCGAAAGAGATTACTTTGTATTAATTCCTGAAATATGAAAACCTAAATAGGTACATTTATGTAAAATGTTATACTGAAAGTATCAAAATTCGATGTCTCAATTTCGGGGCTTGGGTAAGAATACCAGACACAAAACTCTGGTGTTTAGAAGATGTTTCAAGAGTGAAGGAAAATATAGTGAAAACATCAAAAACTCCTAGAACTAGTAACATTGTTAAAATATTTTTAAAAATTCCGCCTGCTAATTTGTTGATAACGATAATATATTTAATTTAACGCTTTATATGAGTTTTCGTCACAATAGTCTAGTATTATAATATGAAAAAATAGTCTATCTACTTGCTTTCATAGGCAAATAGTCGTCCCTCCCCCTCCCTTTTTCCTCTATTTGCTATTTTTTAAATTATATAGCCTATGTCACTATGCAAACTGAGACGATTCTAATGATATGTCATACGTCTCAATACATCTAGCCGTTTGGGTTGTAGCGCATGCCAAAGAAATGGACTTACATACAAACAAACATACATTCATATGCTTTAAAAACATTACCCTCTTTCAGACGCAGTCGGGTAAAATTTCCCAAAAATACGAAATCTACCAATCTGCGACGTGCTAAATTGTGTCCTAGTTCGTACCCTACTGATTAATAAAAAAGAACGTTGCCCAGGACAGAAACGAGTTGATGATGACACTCGTAAAATCGATATATACTTAACTGCAACAAATTTCCTTGAACATTATATGTACATAGACTATTAATTATAGGACAGGACGTATTAGAACTGGGAATACCGCTATTCCCCCAAATATCCTACTGAGCGATGCATTATGAACATTATATTGCACACCATTTAAACCTGAATACTGTCTTATCAGTAATCTTGACTCAATAATCGGTTAGCCAATGAAACATTTGAATAAAATATTTATTTGAATTAAATTAATTAAAAAAGACGGCTATGTGCGTATCCTACTCGCGCCACTCACGCCCACGAAAGGTTCTGTAACATTCTCTATAAAAATGGCAAAAAATCACATTTGTCGTATGGGACTCCCATACGAACATCTTGAATATTTATTTTATTTTAATTTAATTATTTATTTTGAAAGTGAATATATAACGAAATATTCAGTAAATATTTCAAGCGTCTACCAGTTGCTGTTATTAATATTAAGCAAAAAGATCCAGTTTTGTTGTATGGGACACTACATACATTTATTTTATTAACTTTTAACAACAAAAATCCCTTAAACATTTATTTTATACTCTTTTTAGTATATTTTGTTTTAGTAGCAACAGAAATACATCTGTAAAAATTTCAACTGTCTAGCTATCACGGTTCACAGCATGGTCACAGACAGACAGACAGCGGAGTCTAGGTAATAGGTTCCCGTTTTGATCCTATGATTACAGAACCCAAAATACTTGCTAATACTATGACTGAGTTAGAACAGTGTTTCCCAACCCTTTTAGGCCAAGTCTCCCCTTAACATTTCTAAATTTTTTTGCCCCCCATACATAATTTTAAACCTTTAAAAAATGTTTTGTACCCATAAGAAATGTAAATGATAAGTTTTAGGAAGACATAACTATGAAATTGTTATCAAAACATCGTAAGTAAAGTCACCGATATCTAGCATTGCATTAAAATAACCCAAAGCGAAAGGGTTAAAGTCGTGTCGAGACATTTTTAAACTGCCCCCCTTAACTATCAAATTGCCCCCCTTTGGGGCGTGGGTCCCACGTTGGGAAACACTGAGTAACACTGGTTTTAGACAACTATTTTATACTAGTTGCAGTGGACTAAATTCCATTTCAATCATAAACGTTTCAAACCAAACATAAGCCTTTAAGCATTATAACCTTTTCACGTTGTAATAACGTACACGTGTAAGGTCCTTCTCACATTATTAACGCGACTGACCCCGTTCCCCCTTGCTAATGCTGGGTTCACACTGCATTGTACTGCACGCTTTTTACCGTATTCGATTTAAAACGCGCAATGAACCGTGTGTTCAAACTGCATACTTTCATAAGCACATATATACTGAAATTTTCAATTATTTTTCATAATTTTTATTAAATATCCTACGATTAATTATCATTTAGCGTAGTGAAAAAAAAATCGTTCGGTTTAGACTATTAACGAAAACCGTTTCGTAGTACAAACTTCGTTTGATTTTGACGACCCGCGTGGTGGAGCGGTCTGACACACAGTGGGTTCCAGGTTCGATCCCCGGCCAGACAGACATTTGAATGATGAGTTTAGTTCTGTTCTGGGTGTTTGTGTATTCGTCTTTGTGTGTTCATGGCACCCACGTCACAGGAGAAAATCCTACTGTGGGGTTATGAGTGTAAAGGCGTTTTATGTTTATTCAATAGGTATAATGATTAGTCCTACACAAAACGCATAGTAAGTCATGCATATTGTCGTGTAGGCCTAAATCGAGCACTTGGTTTTTCTCATAATACATTAAATTTAACGTTTTTGTAAACTTTCGTCAAATAGTAGCATAAAAGTATTGTAACGTACATATTTTTAGAATAATCTATTACCTAGCTTTCACTTTCGTATATTTTTGTGATAGGATATATATAATAGGTGCCAAGTTGAAAATGATATAGCCAGTGTCACTCTACAAACTGAGACGATTCTAATGATATGTTACATGTCACAATCTATCAAGCTGTTTGAGCTATAGCGATGTAGCCAAAAAAAATTGTGTGTGTGTGTGCAATTCACAACGACATTTGCGATTTTGTTTTTTTTTTATATTTTAAATTTGTACATACAGTTATCATACGATTTGCAATGATAACAATTAAACAATTCGCTCATCGTAAATTGAAACTATAAACGGAATATTATGCTTATGTTATTTAAATAAATAAATGAATGTTATGATAACAAATGCGAATACTCCCGTATATTCTAACTAACAGAATATATTGTGTACGTGAAAATTTCAGTAATAAACGTTCGTTAAGCATTACAGCAAATTTGGGAACTTTAAACTTCCGAACTATAGGTTTCAGCTGCTGTATCGCTTAAATCGAAATCAGTTTTCGGATAGTAGTAACCCAATTATTTCTCTCCGCAAATTCCCCACTTTGCAATAATTAATCCTCGCCGCCAAAACATTCGGTAAACTTGAACAGAGTGTTACAAAAACATGAAAATCCTATTAAGGCTTGCATTTGCAGATTTTCGTTCGAGGAGAGTTAAATCCAGCTGAATAGGCTTTATGATGGCGTAAAAAGGTCCACCCATACGAAGAATCGGATCCTTTACATTTTGCCAACACGTTAATGATTTTTGAACTTTATGTAATAAAAAAAGGAGTAGCTAGTGAAGATGCAGTCAACCTGATGGTAAGATGTCACTGCCGCCTACGGACATCAGCAACTTCATATAGAACAGGTGTTTTGTGTTTTGAAATCGATCGCAAATACGTTACTACTCCCGAGGACTTAGGAAGTAATCACCCTACCGGAAAATGTTGTTTTTTTTTGCAAATGGCAATAAATGTTAGTTCTGTTTTGAAATTTTTGAAGTTAGTAGGTACAAAATATTTGTCAATAAGCTATGAATCGCTATACTCGTCGTAGAACGCGTAAATGGGTCTAATCACCAAAACGAGAGATTTTGGTGATTTGCAATGGCCGACAAGATCGCCGATTTAACCCTTCTAGACTTTTTTGTGATGTTTCTTGTAGTCACGAGGCTTTGTCAACTATCTTCACTGTTCAAGCCCTTAAACAGAATACCCTTGAGGAATGCGAATCTGGCAAGATTGATAGAATCGAGCCCGTATCGTGATCAATTCTAATGGCGACCACTTGGCTTGCATTAATTTTTCTATTTAATGAACAAAAACAGAAGTCAAATAATTACTATCTATTAGCTAATAGGTTACAAATGTAAATTAGCTACTTTAACTACAAGGTAGGTCTAAATGTCTTATTTCATATATTTCATTTAACACCTTATTTGAGTTTTTGGAAATATATATACCACTTCGTTGGGCATTAAAAATCTTTAAATTTGGTGGGGCTCTTAATACTCGTGGCACGTAATTTATATATATTAAGATAAGCTATACTATCTTTTAAGTTGGATCAAACTGCACACGGCGCGCAAATTTGAATTTGAAAATGATCGAAATCCGTTCAGTAGTTTAGGAATGCATAGCGGACTAACAAAGTGGCACATGTATCGTTTATTTACTAGCTTTCATTTAATTATACCCACAATTTGGGTAATATTGTCGTGATAGTACAAAAAGTCGTCCCTCAATCACTTTTCCCCCTATTTTCAGGCGACATTTGAAAAATATACAGCCAATGGCACTCTGCAAACTAAGACAATTCTAATGATATGTCATACGTCATAATCCAATGCCGTTTGTGCAGTAGTGCATGCCAAAGAAATGAACATACATGAAGGTGTGTGAAATATAGAAATCCACGCTGGTCACTATTGACCCTATTTGCAGGCGACATTTAAAAAATATATAGCCTATGTCACTCTGCAAACTAAGACGATTCTAATTATATGTCATACGTCACAATACAATGCCGTTTTTACTAACTAGTTATGAATAAAGAATAGTTATAAAAGATAGCAAACATCAAAATAACTAACACAATAGTTCATATCAATTGCAATCCAATAAAATTATTACAGGCTTAAATGAAGTATTGGAACGCATGAAGGATTTAATTATTCATTTGAAGCATGCGCCCCATGTTACCCCTTTATTAATACCTATTAAAAATTTACAATCCGAGAATTTCAGGTCAAGGGTGTGGTATTAGGAATTTGTAAGGGATTTTAATATGGAATTTCTTTTAAAAAATATTTCAAATTTTGAGTTCGTTTCAAAAACGTATACCGATACGTATTTTCCGTGTTCTATATATATTTATATTAATATATATATATATATATAACTAGCTGCGCCCCACGGTTTCACCCGCGTATTAGTTACTACAAAGAAAACTAATTTATATATTTATTTGGATAAGAATAAATATTATATTTATTAAAACAAC
>MOOZ01000646.1:961515-985009 GCA_002930495.1 Cecropterus lyciades | reverse complement strand
AGAAACTAATTTGTTACTTACACAATTAGCTGCTTTTATTCATGCTTTCGATAATTTAACAATTCAAAGTAATTGAAGATAGTTTGACTTGTAGCTTTTAACGTAATCCAATGATGAGAGTGCTGAGTCGATGTGCCAGTACGTAGACAGCAGCGAAGACCTGAAGGCCTCCCTGGTCGATGTTGACAGACGAAGCTGGGGCGGTGAAACCGGCCCCTCCTTTGTAAAGAGGCCTAACGGCAATAGGAATGCATGTTATTACATGTTAAGAAACCCACCTAGAGACAAAAGTTGGTCTGACCTAAATTAAAGTTACACCCCACGACCTAATCAGTTTATCTACAGTTAAATTTCTTATATCGTAACCAAGTACTAGGTTCATATTTATATCTGTTATGCGGTATAACTGCACAAATTGAAATATAAACAGTACGGAACTAAATAACGAAACAAGGCCAAAACAGCTTTTACAATTTAATTAAGTTTCCCGCAAGAGATTATTTTTAAGTACTTTTGGTCGCGTATTCCCAACATTAAAATGTCAAGTTAAATTTAAATCGTTAGCTACGATTCGTCATTTATATAGGTATCACGATACCTACCGAGTTTGAGTCATAATGCTATGCCCAAGCGTAAAGCAAGAACTTAATCGTTGTCGTTTGAAGAATGACACGCAAGGTAAGGCCCGGTTTTTTTCTTTCTTTAAATAAAAAAAAATAAAAATACTTGATGCAGTGCAATATCGAAAGGGTGTGAGTGAAGATTTTTGCAACTTACCTGAAGTTCACGGCGCCATCGTGTTAACAGGTGGCTTTGGCAACAAGTCGCGCGGCGTCCTACAGGTCGCGGGCGTGCGGTGGCGGCGGCGGCCCGGCGGCGACACGCGAGACCCGCGTGCGAGACGCAAGCGCGCGACCAAGACTCCCTCCCATCGATTTTCTATGTACGCCGCCTAAGGCGCGGTATTTACTAATGCAGAGAACAGCCGAGACCTCCCCATCCTTAGATTTTCCCCAATTCGGAAGAAAACGCGCCAAACATCCGCACCCGCGCTGCGGATAACGAACCGAACTGCGCGGTGAACGATGCCTACTGGTAATCTAATTGTAGCGGAGCAGGAAGCCATTCATCGACGATACGCACCGAATGCAGGACCATCGCTGACTTACATATTTTAAATGTATTAATTATGTGCGCGAGTGAAATTTCTACATGTCACACAACAGTTAACAGTTTAATTACATATGTGTCAAATTATAAACATTAAAAAATTTGACACAATAAATACAATTTAACTAACTGTGCAAGAAATTACCATCAAATTATGTTATTTCAAGCTTAATCTCTCTTTTCTAGTCCAAAATACATTTCTAAAACAACATCCAATTTTATGACAGTCGATAAATATCAGTTATTTATATTTTAAACCGTCATACAGAAAATAACAAACATATTCCGACCAATTTAAAAGTCGTCATAGTCGTAAAACCTAAAAGATCCTAGGGCAAGACTATCTAAATGTTGCATCAAATCCCAACGCAGGGGTCGTTAACCCCTAGGCAGTGCTACAACTATTCTGATGTTGGGTTTATATGCGCGCTTGTATCCAAAATAATAAAAGCTTCGATATAACACGGACTTAAATAAACTATGAAGAAAACTACAATACGGCATTCTGAATCTAGGCTGTTTTCTTATTTCCATTTTCTCTGACATTTCTCACGAGATAACAACGTGTACTTAGAGTACGAGACGAGATCCGATCGCATAAATTCTAAGCCCATCTGCATTTTATTCGAAAATAACGTAATAAAATTAAGTAGGTAACTACTACTTGATTTGTGTTTTAAAAATAAATAAATCCTATGATTAAAATTACATGAAAATTATATGTTTTTATTGGCATACCTATTCATTTAAATTTAAAAAAAGAACTAGCCTGGAAATTAAATCATACGATTTTATGCTCCGACATTATCCCATCCAACTTACAAGAACATTAAATAATAAAGTTGAGTCTTTTAATCGATGAATGGTGCTCTTGTTTTTTTTGCTATTAGCGAAAGTTCAGTTGTTTAAAAATAACAATTTGCAACTTCTTGAATGTTAATTCACAACCTTCGATCAAATATGTATGAATTTGATGAAAGTTCACAGCGAATGCACATAAAAGCTCACTGAGTAGAAGCCCATTTAGTCAAATTTCCAAGAAATCTGTCGGTTTTATTTGTAGTTACATTTCGTATTTGCGTTGTATACTGATATTTGGCATTCGCGTCAATCATGCGTTCAAATGCTTTCAAAGTCGCCCTTTCTTTGTAAAAGCGAAAAAGGTTTTAGGTATGTCATGAGGCGCATGACCACTACTCCAGCAATAGCCGGATCCGCAACCGTCCCTCCAAAATAGAATCTAGATTACCGGCTACGGGGACCAAATTCATCTGCTCTTCCAGCCTGTATTCTTCCGTCTCCAACGGTGAAACTGTAAAGGCCATTCAAATTCCATAGAATTAATACTGTACCACTATCTTTATATATTGGTATATAGAAAATCTTATAATATCCGATCGTTTTCTACATATGTTTACGTTTAGGTTTAAGTTTATTTTAAAAACCCACAAATGATCTGTGATATAAAACAATTTCAGTGCTGCTGTTTTTGTTAAATTAAAACCGTTAAACTATACAGGGAATTACTGGGAAAATAAAGACTGTATAGTGTAAATACTTAAAAAAAATGACTAGAGGCTGGATACGCTTGTGACAATTTTAGTTTTGCCAGTACGTTAGTAAGCTTAACAAAAATATATATTTTTATGTAATGTGTACATTAATTTTTTTATAAATATTAAAATACTAATCTTAAGAAGAAATAGATCCGAAGTACTTACTTTTGAATGTTGAAAACCGATGTGGGCCTCTACTAGCGTTTACGGTGTGTCCGCAGCGGCTGACGCAATACTACGACATACTTTCAGATGTGCAAGACGCTCTTAACTTTCCTTGCAACCCTTCCCCTATTCTCTATATTTTTGTTAATATAATGACTGTCAATACCGTACCCTAACACAACTGTACCCAGACTGTCCTACTAGTAAAAAGTCTCACTAGTTCAACAGTTGAACTAAGGTCTAAGTAACTTTTGAAGTAACAGGAAACAACCAGGATATCTATGTAGACAATAATAAATAAAAAGTATTATTTAGACATAAATATAGTATAAGCTTATTTTATTCACAAGTATACATTTAAAAATAAAGACGTTATATCGACCTACCTACTTGTATATAAAATGTCATGCTAAAAACTATGAATCTAAACATCATCGTTTGAAACAAAACTAAAAAAATATTTTTCTTATCCAAAACGTTATTTAATGTCAAATTATTGAAAACATGGTAAATAATAATAATCAAGCGTGTAAAAATAAAAATGCTTTCGGCTCCAGCGCAAAAAGATTTGGTAAAATTACAGTTCATCCTAGTTTAGATCCAAGTGGTCTATATACAGAAAGGCCAGATGGATGTGACCCATGTCTGTACAGTCCTCTATCTATTAAAGAAATTTTCCAAGTAAACAAGAACAGAGCAAGCGATAAGGATCCTTGGAGATATAAAAATGAACTGGAAGATTGGTCTAAGAATTTGGGATATAGAAATCAGAAAATACTAGATCGCAAGAAATGGTTCGACTCAATATTAGGCCCCGCATGGCACGACATAAATGTTGTACCCAAATATCCTGCAGTATGTATGAACGTCGGTTTCGGGAGAACTCCTCGTTTCAAGCCCTCTAAGAACAAACTACCCGGGCCGGGTACTTATTACAAAGACAAAGGTTTTCAAGCTCCAAATTTAGGTCATTCCAGTAGACCAACCTTTGAAAGAGAGGAACCGTGTCGTTTTAAAGATACCTCCCCAAAGTGGTCGCTTGCGCCTGACCGTTACATAATTATTGATAAATATAACATTGAGAATAAATCCAAAAAAGTGGTATCACTCCGAGGTCCGTACGATTTGTTTACAGGGACACGCGATGGTAGCACGATTAAAAATCACTTCAACGAATCGCTTAAATGCGCTGCGGCTACATGGCCCATTGCACTGAAAGGTTGTTTCGAAACATATAAAAAATCTCACTTCGGCGTAATGAATAAAACCAATCGAAAATTACCGTATAGAGGTCGGAATGCTTTAGTAGATATATCTATGTGTTTTAAACGACCCGATGATCCTGGGCCAGCGCATTTGAATATAGATAAACCAAAGATCTTTATACAAAACAAGCACGGTTTTAATAGCTCATACGATAAACCACCTGGTTACAAACGAGTAATAGTATGGCCGGGGGTTGGAAGATACAGGAATGTGGAGGGTATTAGATGTGGCATTGCAGGTCATGGTCATCGCCATGTGTTTCTAAGCAAACAAGGAAGAACAATCGGCGCTATTTTACCGGAACCAATGAACTCCTTCTAAGTATGTGGTAAGAAATTTACTTACATAAAATTTGAAACCTTCGATAACCGAAATTTTATCCCATCCAAAGGAAATCAATCAAAAAGATCTTTTTAAATACGTACCTACCTACGTTTATTAAATTCTCTCAACCCAGTTTTGTGACTTTTATGCAGTTAATTCATAGGATACGAGGTGTTTCGTAAAAACCTTTACGGCATAAATAAACTTAATAATATATATTTATTAAGAATTTAAAATAGCCATTGTATGTTTGAAATCGACAGCAAACTTTCGAGAAGTATTTGAAAAACCGTTCATTGTTGCAACTGATTATCTGGCTGCGGATAGGAAGATTATTTATTATTTCAATCTCCCGTTTCGTAGGTTCTAATACTAACGGCGAGTTTTAATTCTAACCCTTGAAACTAGGGTTGTAAAGAAACTCCACTTGCGCCTCCGTTACTGCGGAACTTCCGCAAAAAATTTTACCTCCGCTTCCGCATCCACCCCCACAAATTTTTTGCGGAATTTTGACGGAGGTTTATTTTCGTTAATCTTGACGTACAACGTGCAAGGAGGAACGCTAGGCTACATGCTGCAACTACATGAATATCACAACACTAAAGCTTTTTCTCCCATATTTTGCACGTACTTATTGGCGCCACCAAGTTCAGTACAAAGTGAACAAATATTTAGTGACAGCCGTGTTTTTTTTTTTATAGTATGGAAGTAGCAAACGAGCATACAGCCCACCTGATGGTAAGTGGCTCCTGCTGCCCATGGACATCTGTAATCAACCCTAGGTAAGATCAAAGTTTCACCTAAAGTTATCCACAGATGCGTTTCTACCCCTGAGAACTAAGATGGAATGCCTCGGCAAAGTATGTTTCCCTTTCCACACCCTTAAGAACAGAACGCAACTGCTGATATTAGGTAGAGATAGGTGTGGCGGTGGTGCTACCGGAGTCGAACCACAAAGAGCTCTACCACCATCAATATAAAAAGTAGCCTCAATATAAAAATTATGATAATGTAATACCATTAATATAGTTAAGCGTTTGCTATTATAAAAATCCATACTTTAAAAAAATATCGCAATCGACTCCCATCTATGATATGTTGAGTAATATGACCAAAGACAAATTTTGGCCGTTACTTATTGTTATTCCTTTTTTTGTACTCAATAGGGCCTATAAAATGTTATACTATATGGATAAACAATATAGAAATTCTTTAAGATATAGAACGTAGGAAATGATTTTACTACGCACGTCTTTGCAAATATACGGGCCAAAGCATTCGGCGACAATAATTGCATGTAGGATCCGACAAATCTTTTTTGCATTTTTTTGTCTTTAGAATATTTGATTATATAGTATTTTTGTTTATACCTGTATCATCACGAGCGTGTCATAAAAATGCTTTAAGTTTCTATAAAAAAAAAAGATTAAGTACTTAAACGTACTGCGTAACTGACATTTGATCTTTCTTCTTACTTAATATTATAAATGCGAAAGTTTGTGAAGATGTATGTGTATTTGTTACCCGTATCACACAAATACTACTGATCGGAGTTTGTGAAAAATTAACGTGCAGATAGTTTATCACCGCGATTAACACGTGGGATACTCATTGCCGTGAGTAACGATACCGAAGCGTTAGGAACCGCGGGAATAATCTAGTATTAAAAGTTCATGAAAGAAATAAAAATACAAACATTTGTTTCAATGGTGGGTTCGATTGAGGAACAAATCTAAAGACATTTAACGATAATTTTCCATTTAATTATCAGGATTCTTATTAAATATCTAAAATACCAAACACTGAAAGATACACTAAAATTTAGTTTTGCTCCCCAATCTTCCATTACTTCTTTATTGTAATGTTTCACTTACATTTTAAACTATTAAAACAATTTACATTTAATGACTATGTGTAGAACGCATTTAGATAACAGTTCCAAAAATAAAGATAACATGTCAGATCTAAATGCGTCTACACAACGCGGCAAACATGTTATATTTAACTATATACAAACCAACAATTACTATTTAGAAGCTTTTAATATAGCGCTATAAATATAAAAATTAAAGTAGTATGTATATTATAATATTAGATTTATATTTTCTGCATATCAGTACCATAATGGACAAGTTCTCCATTTTTAATAACAAAAAAATATTTAACAAAATATCAATCAACTCGTGAAATGTTTTAATAAGTATGAAAAAATAATTGAGTATGGTACATTCAGTTTATTGTAAACGTATGGAAGAACTATTTTTAATCCTGTATCGTCATTGCCTCCAAGCGCTGTTGGAAGTAGTTAAGTTTTACAACACCTAGATTCTCGTCTGTTGCTATTACCTAAACTTTAAACTAAGAGCGACAGCCAACACGACCCGGTCCTCTGGAATGTTCCGTCCAAGACGTCCCTCTGAGACACTATACTATAAATAATCGTATAAAAAGTATTACTACTTAGTGTTCCGTTTAAGGTTTGTCACAATAATATACGAAAGTAATACTTCTGAATGTGGTAATTGACATCTGAAAACTATATTAATGTGGAATTACTGTACTTGCAACATGATACATGTTTTTAATTATCATTTACTTACAGTCATTTTAATTAATGAAGATTTCGAACTCAAAAAATATGATAAATCAGATTGTGTTACAGGCTGTTGTAACGTTCTGAATAAGTAAAGAATAATTTTACGACTGTTTCAAACCAAAACATGGACAAAATACTTGGTTGTGTCGCCACTAGAAGTCAACACAAAAGCAGATGATCAAAAATGCATTTTATGTGAGATTAATAGAATATGTTTACATTACTATCTGTTCTGATGACTATGATTTAAGCCATATATTTATATTTATTTTATACAGTCAAATATCGATAGGCAACAACAGCGGGAGGTGATGACGAATATTGGCTTTTTTGACAAATGTACGGATAGCATCGTCGAAATGCACATTTATAATAATCTAACCTAATTTTCTATGACACAATATCTATTTAATGTAAAGGTATTATGAAATTATTACCATAATTATGTCGTTTTTACAATGTACTTATTAATAGAATGAGGAGTCAAATTATATTTCATGAATAATGTAAATCATTTTCTACAGACAAACGATTTATTGTTAATTATTAATACGAGAGACTGAACAATAGATGTTGCGCGTTTACAAAAGAAAACTCAACAAAAATGTTATGGGATCATAGGGAATCGGTGCAATATTTCATTAGGCTTCAAAATATGGTTCATAAAATAATTTACTTATAAATAATACCTGGTTCAAGGTACTCCTTACAGAAAAGTAAATTTATATTTGCTACGCATCTCCGAAATTTTAAACACATACGAAAAATGGCTACATTTACATGATGGATGTAGTGTATAATACTAATGTTAATGAAGGATTTTTTACTTTGACTATTTTAGGGTTCAGTAATTATTTTGGTAAATATGTTTTTTAATTACTTTTTTTTTAATGCGGGACTCGAAAAGGTGCGTTTGGATCTGAATATATCATTAAATTTGCCGGTAAATAAAACAACGGGAAGAAAACTTGTATGCGCTTGAAAGTTCTGCACAATTTTCAAAGGCCTAACAATCAGTCTTTAGTGATAGTGGTTTTAAAACACGTTTTCCGATTCTCTCAGTGACAATAAAAACCAAGAGCGGATTTAAAGATTTAACTTTTAGGATAGTTAAAAACTATCCAACACAGAAATTTCTTTTTATTTCATTCACCATTAAAGATGATTTGATCATTTTTAATACGCACACTATTTAAAAAACCGGTCAAGTGCGAGTCGGATTCGCGCATTAAGAGTTCCGTACCATTATCCATAAAATTTAAACGGCAAAAAGAATCACGTTTGTTGTATGGGTGCCCCTTAAATATTAATTTTATCCTGTTTTTAGTTCTGTACTTGTAATAATAGCGGCATCAGAAATACATCATGTGTGAAAATTTCAACTGTCTAGCCATCACGGTTCATGAGATACAACCTGGTGACAGACATACGAACAGACGGACGTCGGAGTCTTGGTAATAGGGTTCCGTGTTTACCTTTTGGGTACGGAACCCTAAAAAGGACTTAAATCTATTCTAACTCCTGCATATCATCTTTGGAGATTCTCGTGAGTTCATATTTCACCATTTATGACCGCCAAGATTACAAATTTGAATCAATAATAGAAAAAAAAGAAGATGCAGTCTGAAGATTGGAACACGATTTTTATTCTGGGCGTAGGAAGTATTTTTTTTTGTTTCATTATATCACCTAGGCTATGAATAAGATCCTTCTTTTTTGAAGAATCCTTCTTTTTTGAAGTCGGTTAAAAACTGTTTTATTGCTTAGTTTATTGAATTCTACAGATTTTTTTGATTCAATAATTTAACAATTATTATCTGTTCGTTATAAACTTTTGTACGTAGAATTGGAGAAAAGTCGTACTAATTTTGCTTCAAGCCATAGTTTTGCCTACATAATCTAGCAAAGATTGCCCAATGCCCATAAACTCGTATTGTAACATTTACATAATGTTGGCGTCTATAATTATAAAGTCGTAACACTGTGTGACATATTGTATTTATTAAGACAGATGTTTTTATGTGACACTGAACCTAAAAATCTATTAACCTGATACCCGTTAAAGGAACTTAAAAGTTATAATAATTCAGAGTTTTATAAATAATTTTTGTCCTCAATGTTCTGTTATTCTTTTGTTTCCGCAAAACTCGAAAAGTATACGTACTTGAATCTTTAAAATAGCATTGTATAAAAAGTTGATTTACATAAAAGCGTGGAAATGGGTAATTGTTTCAAATAAAATTATTTTAAATGATGTCTATTTTGAAATTTATACAAAAATATATTACACACTTTTACGTAATTTTATTATACATTTTTACATACAGTTGTTTCCGTTGTTCATAAAAGCTGGGTAGTTTTTACTTGCAAATTGACGTATAGCAATGAAAAATTACAATCTATATAACACTTCTCATGTTTTCATGCTACAAGTCAGGCAGAAATAGTATATTTTTTTTGTTCCAAACAAGACAAGAATAAACATAACTAAACAAGAATTTCATTGAACTAGTGATTTATCGTTTGGTAAATAATTTCTTGTCTTATATCGCTATTACTTAAATATCTTTAATGAACTTACGCCAGCTTCTCAAGCGAAACTCCTTGTTTGAATTTAATATTAATACCTATTCCACTCCAAAAGTTTTTTTAATAACTTTAAACTTTAACCATGAACACTTTTCTATAATAATTCGGAAAAACTCGATTAAAATAAAAACATGAACGGCAAAAAATTTAGAATATAAAACATTTGATCTATAGTTACGTATGTATATCAATATTCTAATACATATATTCCCAAGGTTTTAAGCCACTCCAATAACGTTCTTGTCAATTACCAATAAACGCGTTTTTTATAAAATGTGTATTCACTGCATAAAAAAAAACATATTATCAGGCAATTTTAATAACAATAAGAAAAATAATCAAAATCTAGTAATATTATTCACGTCATAAATATTGTGTCAACAGCGTAATAGACTTGAAAAATATATATTGCAACTATGTATATAATTAAAGTATGGAAGTAAAATAAAAAAGATATAAACAAAATTCGACATTTTTATTATCCCTTAAAACAGGACTTTTGCCTTATGATTTGTTACCCAAAATATCGAATTTGTTTTGATCTTTTTTTGCATAGTGTTTTATATTAATCACTTAAATTCCTTACTCGGATGTATTATCTATCTTTGTATGATTAATGTAAAATGCGAATAACTTATAATTAATCTATAGTATAATATAACGTTACCACACGCACAATCGAAGTGTTTAGGATATTACATTTTGACCTACATCGTATCATAGTTATATAATTTATTTGGACTTAAATTACTTTTAATTTAGTAATATTACTTTTAATATATTTCCATTATCATGGATCAATGTTCTTCGGATAAACTATGTCAAGATTTGTGTTTATTTGTATGTTCATACAGGACAATGTTTTTAATAATTTCCAGAGTTTAACGGAGGACGGTTGCCAATTTGTACCTCTAGAAGTGCCACAACTGGTATTATGCGGCTGCTTAGATTCCTTGTACAAAAATTTAATAACCTTTTAAACAGTGTATTATTACAGTGTTTCCCAACCTTTTTAGGCCATACCCCACCTTAATATTTCTAAAATTTTATGCCTCCAATACATAATGTTTAACCTTTAAAAATTGTTTTGTTCCTTTAAAGTCCGTTCCGTTCCGTTAAAGTCGTGTTGAGTACGTTTCTAAATTGCCCCCCTTAACTAGCAAATTGCCCCTCTATGGAGCGTAGGCCCTCGTTGGGAAACACTGGGGTATTACTGTAAACGTGGAAAAACTTTATGAGGCCCGAGCTCGACATCGATAGCAAAAATTTTTACTGGTTACATATAGTAGCATACAGATATATGGTAACGCAATGTTAAAAAGAAAGACTTTCATTTGTATCACAAGTTTTTGTGGTAAACTTTTAAATTTAGTTACAAAGTCAGGTTGAATTTATTGTTGAATGGCAATGACCACTTAACATTAAGTTAACAATATACTTGTTGAGCAATTCTAAAACAATTAAAAATATAATAAAGATTAACATAAGTATGCAATAAAACATAATGCCACTTTTTTTTTATAAAAACAATAAACGTGATCGCACTATCATGAACATGATTTCAATAATGTTTTTAAAGGTAATGAATATGAAAGTTAGGAATTACTGTAAACATTTAATCTTACTTTTCCTGTTTTCAACATTATTTTTCTTGGGAATATGTTAAATGTCACTCTATTTGAATGAGCCGGTTGTGTAATAGATTTGTATTATATATAATGACGTATTCCATACAATCAAATCGTTTTAATTACTGTGTGGACAGCATGAACCGGTTATTACATTAATAACAAGGGCCCGCCCCAATTCCTATAATAGCAACACTAGATAGAGCGACAAATCGATGAAACCAATGCATGATATTGAAAAACGATTAAAATTACATTTGCCAAACATTTCATAGACAAGTACAAATTATAAATATAAACTCATAGCCCCACAGTAGGATTTTCTCCTGTGTCGTGGTGCCATGGGCACACTAAGACGAATACACAAACACCCAGACCCAGAACAGAAATCTAATCTCATCATTCAGATGCCTGTCTGGCCGGGGATCGAACCCGGAACCCACTGCGTGTCAGACCGGTATGGTGACCGTTCCACCAAGCGGGTCGTCAAATAAACATTACATTTATAAATTTTATTACTAATGCATACAGTGCTATAATTATACGATAAATTCATTATCAATAATCGGTTTCCACTGTATTTAGTAATTAATTCTAAATATCCACCTACCAAATTTTTTACAAAAATTTCAATTTCCAATTTAGTAAACGGAATGAATTTTGTATTTGTAGCTCTGGCTGCCGTGCTGTTTTGGGTCATGATGTCATCGGGCTTGTAAACATTATAATGGATAGATATAGTACGACATATTTTGCTTATTAAGGAAGTGATAATTTCATTTTGAATTTTTGAATGAGTTTAGTTAAGTAGTTATACGAGTTATAAAATATATAATGAGTTGTTATGAACAGAACTCAACATTTCTACATTGTTTTTTTACAAAGTCTATCATATATGTACATGTACTTTCAGATCTAGTCTAAATGCGAAAATCCCTATAGATCTGCACTGTGCATATGAAGTCGAACCACAAAGTTCCCACGAGATTATTATGAAGATTTTAAAGTTATTATTTGTCTAGAAATATAAATTCGAACATTTTGTTAAATAACATTAAATTAAAACCAAGAAGGTCACAGTGTATCATCATTATGACGAAATTTCATTTTTTTTTTAGTTAGTTTGTCTTTTAAGAGCAAATATTAAAACATTTACACTGTCCATGTTTTCTACATGCTTTAATATTTATTAAATACAATATGTCAATTACAATAAACAGCTATAACTTTTGAATGTACATTTTTATTTTCTAAAAATTAAATATTGTTACTCTAAAGGCAATTGATAAGTCTATTTGTATCACCGTCATGATTTACAATGGCATCATTTCTAAATCATTAGGCATTTTATCTATTATCATTAGGCATAACATTTACCAGCACTTTTTAGTACAAGGCGTACTTGTTGTCAATATTATGAAATAGACATGAATTTCGCTACATCTGACGCTATGATTAAAGTTCTGTACGATCCATCATAAAATACTTATTTCCTAATTAATCATTAATATCATCATAGTCTCGAAATACTTCGAGGTATTTTCAATTTATTGGTTGCTTTTAAACTTAACTGGGATAACATAATCTATCGTACCAAGTTAATTATACACTCGAGCCACTCTTTTTACTCCAAAAATAACGGTCCTATTCATAAACTTCATAAGAGCTTCAAAGTTCTCTTCATTGGAAATACTCAAGAGGCTTATGATACGTTACATATTTCACTTTTACTGTTATGAATAGTAATTAGTGCAGTTTAATAAAGCCCATAAATTAACAGCAGATTTTTTTATGAATACGACCGTAATTACATAATAATTCAGCCAAACCACTACTAAAAATAACTACAAATGATTTCGAAACTTTGATAACTATATTTATCACTAAATAATATTTACGCACTAAACTTATATAGATAGTTTTGACCTTAAAAGATGCTATAGACAACAAAATACATCCTTACAGGTTCACATTATAAAAACAGTAAAAACGGCACTTACATTCTATGCATGGGTCAATCTCGCTCTTAGCCCGATATTCGGTGATTACCTTGCAGGAATGAGGTATCGTTTATCGTTGTGTCCTCCGCATGGCTTTTCTAAAGACACGTCGGCCAACAGTGTTTGGGGCACTGCCCATATTGAACTGCAGCTGGGGTGCACCGGCTGGAGCCCCGAAGTTGTACATGCCTCCCTGCGGCACTTGTGCTTGCTGCTGGCCCTCGGGCGGTATTTGATTCTGTTGTTGCTGTAAATATTTAATAAAGAACTGTATTTTTTTACAATATTTATTATTATAAAGAAATTATTAAATGGGCGGAAAATTAAAAGAAAATCATTTGAATGAGAGTCAACGTCCCATGCTGAGAGTTCTGTACTTACATGGAATATTTTAATGACATGTCTGTATTTCTATGTGTTGAGCATTTAATATTTAATTGTGTCGCGAGACATTAAGAAAAAACCCTAGTTTATGATTGCATTTTTTTTGCCGTCGCAAACGTCGACGATTATTTAATACATGACGAATAAAAAAAATATTTACACATCTATCAGGAATAAAAGGTTTGAAGAATTCAAGAGAATTATCAATCTAGTTACAGCTTAATTCGCTATCACACATGAGGCGATTTTGCAGAAGACCTAATTCATAACCTTTTATTAGGAGGGACTTCTGTCCGTTCTGTATTATTTTAACTGATAAAGCTGATGGGCGAATGATTATTACCTGTCCAAATCCAAATATTCCAGTTGGTTGTGGACTACCGAAGTTAAACGCTGGTGCAGGAGCAGGAGTCATTACTGGGGTTTCGAAAGACGGAGTAGGATTCTGTGTTCCGAAAGCCGGAGTTACACTCGCGTTGGGAGTGCCAAACATTGTCATTGGCATAGGATTATTAGCATTTTGTGGTGATCCAAATATGTTCGGTGTAGCTTGATTCTGCAACTGGTTTCCAAACAAAGAAGGCTGGCTTGCAGGTGCTTGATTCGTAATTCCGAAGACATTCTGTGTCGGTTGCGTAGTGCCACCAAAAGTATTATTCGTATTAAAACCAGTAGTACTACCAAACGTAAACGCTGGAGGCTTTTGAGCAGCATTAGGGGTAGCATTTGACGTAAACATATTGTTACTTGTGGACCACATGTTTTCTTTTTGTGCTGTGGCACCGAATAAATTTGGCGCTGGAGATGTTACGTCAGAATTTCCCGTTGTTAAAGAATTTGTTACATTCACTTGAGGAGTACTGTTGAGAGGATTTCCTGTAACCCCATTTCCAGTAGGAATAGAATTGGAGAGGTTGAATTTGTTGGTTGAATCGCTTGAGACGCCAAAGGTAGGCTTGAAAAGCGATGGAGGCTCCGTTGTTGTACTACTTCCAAAATTGAAATTAAACTTGGGTTTTTCAGGTTGTGCCATAGTTCCCTGATTTCCGAAACTAAATACTGGCTGTGTTATGCCCTGAGTAACTGCTGTTGTTGCAGATTCCGTTTTCGGAAATAAGGATACACTTGTAGTGAGAGCAGAATCGGTCTTTTGGAAAAATGTACTTGTAGTAATGGCATTTGTTGGAAAAAGAGGTGCAGATGTTGTGGCTAGAGTACTTAGTGAAAGTGGTGCTACATTTGTTGTTGTCGTCGAACTCGCAGCAAATAAATTGCTTGCCGGCCTGATAGCTGAGAATGTAAAACTATTTGGTTGTGGCTTTGCTTCCGAATTTGTAGTGGGTAATATGGATGTATTAGAAGATGATGCATCAACATTGGTGACAGAAGATTGATTTGGCTGTTGCAATGGTACCAAGGCTGGCATTTCAGGAGCAATATGTGACGATACAGGTGTACTGAATATATCTTGTGCCTTTTTCTGTTTATCCTCTGTAGTCGGAAGGTTAAACGCTTGTGGAACCTCCTGTGGCTTTTCTTTATCTTCATTGCTCTTAGTAATTACAGGTGACTTACTTTGTATTCCAAAAATAGGATTTTGTATTGGTGACTCAGTATCTTGTTTTGCAACACCAAAGTTAAAGCTTATTTTCGGTGCTTCTACAGGTTTTTCCGTAGTCGCCTCTGGTTGATCACCAATTTTCTTTGCAGGCAAACCAAAGTTAAATGTAGTAGTTTTAGGCAAAAAGTTATTATTAGTTTCAGATACTTCTGCCATTTTAGGTTGTTCGTTTTCATTCTTATTCTGTTTCTTGTTGTCTTCCTCTTTAGGTTGGATACCAAACTTAAAGGTAATTTCGGAAGGTTGATGGAAGTTGAATAACTTTTTATGACTTTCTTTTATCGTTCCAGGTTTATCAGCATCACAGCAAGCACACATACTCCTATCGCTATCATTTCTCACTAAACAAATAGGACATTCCCATTTCTCATTTTGATATTTCACAACATTTTTAAATGAACTGTCAGTAGTTTCTTTGCCTTTATTAATTCCAAAATTACTTTTTGGCAATTCATTTATGCCTGATGTGGAGTTGGTAGAATTGCTTCCAGGCTTTAGTCCGCCGCATGCAGCACATTTATCTGATGTGCTCTTATTTATGATCCAGCAGTCATTGCATTTCCATTCCTTATCATCTTTCTTTTCAGAGGTGATTGTTACTGCAGCGGGTGAAGATTTCTTGGTATTTTTTCCTCCACAACAGACACATTTATCCGCACTATCGTCATTATCGACCCAACAGTCATTGCATTTCCATTTAGAAGTATTTTTCCCTTTAGCAACGAATAGTCTATCGACATTGTTGGTTTTCTTTTCACATTCTTCACACTTATCGCTATCAGGACGTTTGTGAGAAAGTTTACATACAGAACATGTTTTAGAATTGTCATCAACTTCCACAGGCTTTTTCCCACCACAACAGACACACTCATTGACATCTGCCTTATTAAGAATCCAGCAATCCAAACATTTCCAATCAGAAGATTTAAACACTGATAATTTATTTTCAACAATCACTTGATTACTGTAACTTGAAGTCAACTGATCATCTTTCTTTTTAACTTCTTGTACTTTTTCTATATTTCTTTCAGGACTTCCAAAATTAAATTTGGACAGGGTTGTGGAAGTGTTTGTTGTTTCATTTGACACCCTGACAGGACTGGAAAATTTGTAGAGGTCATTATTGTCCCCTTGCACAGGTTTTATGCTTTCTGTATCATTTGACTTAAATGTAGTAGACTTATTAGTTTCAATTGTACGCTTCAGAGAATCAAGTGCAGTTATCACAGGTGTTTGTATTGAGGAACTCTGTGACGATTGTGAAGTTGAAGAGGATCCAAATGTAAATCTAGGTAAGTTGTCTTTATCAATCTTTAAGACACCAGTAGGTAAGTTCACAGTATCTGTGACGTTGCATTCCACTTCAGCATTTCGTTCACGGTTTGTCCTTGTTAATCTTGATTTTATCTTTGTGGTTAAAGTGTCCCCTGATACTTCACGTTGTGAATTTCTGTAATAAATTATTTGGATAAACTTATATTGCTTATTTAAATAAATTCATAGTGATAATTTTAATTTTATTTTACATACCCTTCATAATTTGTCTTAGGATACGGTAAGACATCTGATGTGCTGCTATGAGATGCAATTATTTGACGTGCAGCATTAGTTGTATCCATTAACCGAGATCTTCGTTTTATACTTAAAATACTGGCAACAGTTGGCACATAAAGTTCCTGGGTTTTGTAAGCTGTAATAATTTTCACTTGTAATTAATACACATTCACTAACAATAATGCTAAATATTCATTATTATCAAAATACTACTTACAAAATACTTTTGGACCATATGGATTAACAGATTGTTGTGTAGTGTTCATTGAATTATTCTTTTTATAATTCCTTGCAATGGGTGGAATTCTCTTAGCCTCTATTAGTGGTGAAGAATAATGCTCCAATAAATCCATTACACGTCTTGCAGAATGGCTTATAGTTACACTGTCATTGTTACTTGTCTCATTTATTACACTTGTTTTTCTCTGTTTAATATTTGGCTCAGACATATAGGATGATGCGGCACCACCATACATTGTTCTTCCAACATAGAATGGAGAGCTTAGTAGACTTGGTTTAAAATATGGATCCCTTACATCATTGGAATATGTGGCTAAAATCACACATCATAATTTATTAAAACAGAAGATAACTTAAAAAAATACATATCATAAAAGAAAAATAAATACTCACGGCTTCGCTTAATGGAAGACTCAACAGGAGGTTTATCAAATAAAGATTTCCTTTTCTTAGCAATGGGATGACCAATAGCCGACAATGAATGCTGTGATTTAAAAAATGAATTTTCTTGGATAACTCCATCAGTGGATTCCTCATTAGGTGTGTTGATAGGAGTGGACATTAAATTTGTCTCTCTTCGGTAAGTGTTTCTTACTATTGGTGAATGAACTGTGTTATAAATGTCTTCAATTGATTCAGTATTAGTACTTGTGCATCTTGTCTGTAAAAAAATTACAAGAACAGATTTATAAATGGGATTGATATCCCTACTAATATTGTAAATGTGAATATAACTATGTTTGTTACACTTTCACACAAAAACTATTCAATGGATTATCATTAAACTTTGTATACATTCTTAGAGGTATTAGAAAAAATAATTTATTAAAAAATATATATTATTGTGGCAGATATGATTGTTTGTCAAAAACTTTGAAAATCTAGCAAATTCAACACCTTCAAATTAATATATTATTGACTATCTATAAGATCTTTGATATTTTTTTAGGGACTTCTATGCGAGCAAACCCACAGATTGAATCATGTATCTATATAAATATAAAATAGTAAGTCAGGCATTTTTTTAAAGAAGTGGCATATATTGTTACATTCTAAAAATGGAAATTCTAAGGAAGTTATGTATGGAAATTAGGAAGCACTAAAAGTAAATTTCAGTTTAATTATTGAACATGTAAAATTCAGTTCCAACAAAATGTAAAATTATACTAAATGGTTGGATAACATAAAATATTAAGTTATTCAAATTCTTTTGTTACTACCACATATTATATTTATGTTAGGTTTTGTAGTTAGATACAACATGAAATCAAGTTATTCACATACTGATGAGGAAACAAAAACCCTCAAGTGTTTGAAATACTGTGTTACAATTCTTTCCATTTTAGTTTTTGCACAGGTTGACAATATTTCATACTGTTTGACATGTTTGTTATTCATAATTCTAATACAACCACATTGGACACTATAATCCATGAATTTCTAAAGTATACGTTTCAACTAGTATATGTGATTGCGACTGACCTCCACTGGAACATATTGATGTAAATTTCCTGGTGAAGTATACCGCATCCTCTTGGCTGGTGGTTGTATAGTGACTGGGCTCTCTGGCGCTTCATCTTCCGTTGAAGAGTCTGTTGCATCAACTCCTTGTGCTGATCCATTGGTGTTTGAAGAACTGGGACTGCTAAACCATTTAGTAATTGTAGCAGGCAGTAAGCCCGACACTCTTGATGTCACATTCTTGACAAAGGACTGAAAAAATAACAAATGTTAACAATAACTGCAAAACAAGCTGACACTTATAAAATTTACTGGATGTTTTCCACTTAGAACGGGTATTATTCATAATTACTAATAACAGGTTTGGTATACTGTGGTGGATGTATCAAAATGACACTGATATTATTTTTGGAACATTTTGAATTAAGAAAAAAGTACAAAGTAAACAACTTCTTATTTCCTTTTGATGTATCACATGGCAAATAGGAATGCAAAATCACAATTAGATCCTATAAATCAGAATCCTAAATTATCAGAAGAATTATTGTGTCTTAGCAAGTGGACCGAGTTATGCAAAAATGTACCAAATGCATAAAATTGAATTCGAGAAAATGGTGTTTACAGCTAGATGTATATTTACTTATGGTTCAACAATCTGTATTCATTTATTATTATTACCAGTTTGTGCCTTTGCTAAAGAGCTTGGGTACACATTATGTAGATTCTGTATAAATTCATTTTTATTCATTAATTGGTTTCAAGAGCTCATATTTGACAATTTGTGGGTTGGTACATTTTGGCATAACTGGACCCAATTGATCTGGAGACATTGAAATTCGTGTTTAAATATTTTGTTTAATAATTTGAGTCAAACATATGTTCATAACAGTTTTATAATGGTTGCATTGCCTTAATACCTATCAAGAAAAAAAGTGAGGATACTAAGGATAAAAACATATGTGGACAGCTCTTAGGGGAAAACAGGAAAGCAGTTACATTCTAGTCACATATGTAGTAAATGAACTAAATTGTACTCAAATAACAAAAAGCTCAGGCAAGCAGTCATTAGGAGTCATAGATATCTATTACAAACAATATACAAAATCAATTCTAGAATCCAGTCTAGGTGTGAAATCAATTTCGCTCCTCGAAAAGGTCACAAATGCTTTGTTACATTAGAAATATATCAATTTTATAGTTACCAGAGTACTTTAGTTATGCTACTGATATGCCACATATGGGTAAATTATAATAAATAAGGACAATTATAAATGTTTAACTAAGGATATGAATATATACTGAGTTTGTTATAATTAATTTTTCCTTGACCAATGCTGGCTGTGGATGCACTTAAAGATAATGACTGGAGTATATTCTGTCACAGCTTAGTGTTAAATGCAAATTTTTATACACTAATCTGTGTTTGCTATTCAAATACAATAATGCCAAATTACTAGGTTTTATATCCTATTGCCTAACAATGTGAATGAAAATTTTATGTCCTATTGAATAAGAAGCTATACCAACAATATATAATACCACTATTTATGAGGAAAGCATCGAACTTAGTCTACTTGAAAATAACCACAAATATCTTCTACCCCCAAAGACTATGTAGCAATAACTTAGTTATCTCAACCATACCAAATCGAAAGGTCTGGTGTATTATAAATATGTTGACTTTAGTGAGGTTGCAATCAAGCAAATAATAGGACATTTCCTTACATATTATGTAACACTTGTGGAAGAAAGCAGAATCCGACTTGTGTCTGAAATCAAGAACTCTCTGGAGGATCAGGACATGACAAAGGCACAACAAACCCCACAAAGACACAAGTTTGCGCGTTTATGGCTAAAAAACCACATTTGTCATAGTGTCTTAAATCCAAGGAATTTCGCTCACCATTGTGAAAAGCGTGGAGATCCTAAGCGTTGACATCTCATGTGATGTGCAGTACCGGAGTCATTTGGAGGGTAAAGTCAAGTTGGCATCCAATACAACGGGGTTCAAAAGGGCCAGGCAGTACTTCATTGGGGGGCATCTCGCTATGCTCTACAAGGATAAGTGAGCCCCACTGTACTAAAGTACTGTTTGCATCTCTGGGCTGAACCACGACAGTATCAACTTGGTCCACTTGACTCCGTACAGAGACGCGCAAACCGAATCGTCTACGACCCAAGGATCATCTATCGGTTAGAACCCGTAAGCCCACGGAGGGACATAGGCTCCCTTTGCGTGCTCTACCGGCTTTACAATGGTGAGTGTTCCGAGGAACTCTTAGACCTAGTGTCTACACCGCCCTTTCTCCATTGCACTACATGCTGAAGGATGAGGTTCCATCTGCATCAACTTGACTCGTGGGAGTCCTCCACGGTTCGGTTAGCGCGCTCTTTCCTGCCACAAATGTGCAAGATGAAAGATTTTCCTCCTGAGGTGTTTCCGAAAAGCTATGACATGGAGCTCTTCAAGAATGGTGCAAAAAGAGCTCTCCTTCAAAGCCAATGATGCATTGGTGACTCCTCTGGCGTTGCAAATGTCCATCCATAGACGACAGTGACTACTTACCATCAGGTTTCCCGTCTGCCTTATTAGGTACATATATAAAAAAGTAGCAAACTAACATGCAGTCTGTGTTGCTGCCTCTGTGGACTAAGTTAAAATGCCTCGTACAAGTGTGTCACCCTTACCACTACCTTCAAACTAGAGTACTGCAGTGCTCGACACTGCGAATATTACGCAGCAATAGTTGTGGCAGTGGTGCTGCCAGAGTCACAAAGTTTTACCACTATTAGATTTTCATGTCTTTAAAGTATTAATGCAAATCTGTGTAATAGTAATAGGCAAAACTTCACCATCCAATCAAATCAAAACTCACTCCGATGACCTCTCATCTCAGTCATGCACTAATTGAGTCCACTTCAGAGATACCTTACTTTAGTATTTAGAGAGTGTAATAATAAGTATGTTTAAGACATACTTTTTCAATCCAGTCTTTGATTTTTTATTCATCGGATTTCCAAAAATAGCTATTGAGGTAGATAGCTCTGTATAGTCTCCAGTGAACTGTAGTATGCATGAAATTTGCCTGTTTTAAGACAGAACGGAAAAGACTTAAAATATATTTAAATTATGCTTTTTTTTTTGTTTCTCTCTACATCTACATCAGTCTGATGTATAGAATGACTATCTCTGTGGATAACCGGACTGTGATTTGATCCATGAATGAAATCCTTCCAACTATAAAATTTAAGTAATTTCGCTAGTAATATTGCATATCAATATACATACAAGTATAAAAGCAAAACTGATATTCCTGCTAACACATTTGTGAACCATGAAGAACAGGCCTGTGTAAAATATCAAAGGCACTGATTTAGCTATTAGCCATCATTGCATACCTTCACCCATCACTTATGAAATACCAAACCCATGGGACAATCAATGGGCACTTCCATAAAATAGTTTACTATATAATTTTATTTGAATAACCTAAAGTTATAATACAAATACTTAAAATGTTAACAATAGATGTTCATGAATACAATAATATATTCATGATAAAAATTAAAATATTAGGCAAATTATATATGAATATGGAAAAAATTACTTTAACAAGATATATGCATTTAATAATATAATAGCTAATGAACATTCATGTTATTTAGCCTCAAAATCTGTTTTTTTAATCATACACAATGAAAAAGTATGAAAGCTTATAAAGAATTAGGTGACAAAGGAACATTTGAAACTTCTTAAGGTGTAAAATCAAGTCAAAAAATGCTATCTACACTTAATTAATAAAGGTGCAAGATGAGTCATTACTAAGAGGGTTGCTCTCCAGCCATGATCATACAGTTAAGCCAACAAAGTTTTACTGAGTGAAAAATATATACAATATACATAGTTAAACATGCATTAATATTTATTACGCATTTATGAATTTTATCCCAATGTACATATTATGCAGTCTCTTTCAGTTTACAACAAGTTATGGAATTCGTTTAAATGACATATGCGCTGTCTATGAATACAAAAAAGGTACGAGAAATGAACGAAGCATGTAGACATAGACGCAACCTTATAATTGCACAAATTTGAAATATTAATAATTTAACACAGGTATAAGTACAAAAGATAATCGAGAATAAAATAATATGCAAGACAGCTTACAGTACAGTTCACAGAAATTCTTCTGCAAGCGCAATATCTAAGCGTGAGACCCCAAAGGTAGAAATGGTATCGCGGTTAACGCGAATAAGTAACAACTTACTTTGTTAGGTTCACTGGATGAACGAGGTCTCTTCTCCTTGTTTTTTGAGAACGCCGTGCTCATAGTTGCTCTGTATATTTCACACTAGGCAATATATGTAAGCGATGACGCTATTAAAAATTGAATTTTCGGTTGTTATATATTCACAACTGGCAAAAACGTGACAAACATGGCGTCCAGTACGAATGTGTCAGAAAACAGAATTACGGAAACTATATATTGGTATTACTCAGTTAACACTATTAATAACTTTTAAATTAAAAGCAAACGAATTTTTATGCATTAACTACATTTAATTTAAGTCTAAATGACAAACTCGATAGGTACCTAAATAATAAACGATAAATTTCACGTTACCGCAAGCAGGCGGTGTTGCCATAGAATTCGATACAGGTTATGAAAATTCCATAGATATTGTAGCGTCAGATAGTCGCACTACGTAGATTATAAATGACGAAGTATGTATCCGCAGTAAAGTAAGAACTGCGCGGGAGGTCCTGATATGTATTTCGCCTCTTAAAATGCAGATTAAAATAGATCTTTTTAACGCGCTTTTTGTGGTGATATGGTGTTATTTTAGTATGCTAGGGTAAATATACAGAAATATATAAGTATATACATATAACAGACAAGCAAGATATCATGTATTCGACATTTGACATGGTTTAA
>MOOZ01000646.1:905241-961447 GCA_002930495.1 Cecropterus lyciades | reverse complement strand
TTGATTTTATTTATATTTAAACGGAGAGTGCAAGAAACAATCTGAGTGGTGCAGCTAAGGTATTTATTAATATATGTAGTATGTTTTAGGAAATTGTACCTTGTATTGTCAATTACTAGTTTAGTACGAAAGTTATTTTAATTTTAACATACATCGAATTTTCATAAATAAATTGAAATTAAACTGCCAGAATATTTTTTTCTTTAAATATTTCTTTATGCTTTTAGAGCCAGGCTATAAACAAGTCGTACAGCCATGTCAAATTTGTATAAAAAAATAACGAAGATCTAAGATAGGAACCAGGTTAGAGCTGTATTTGCAAGGAACTAAGGCTGGGTCTCCAACGAACAAAAGTTGCCAACTTTTGTGTTGTCAACACGTGTTGGTGAGAAAAGTTTCTGAAATTATCTCGTGTCCGCAACAAAAATGTAAACAAATGTTGGAAACCGTGTTTCCGTTTTTGGCGGTAATCATGAAAGGAATGCTCCTGTTGCCAACATTTATTCGCTCAGTGGATACGCTTATTGACAATATAAGTTTAGGTATGATTTTTGGTAGTAAACAAACTTTCGGTATAATTTTTGAAATCGCCTGCTTTGAAATTCTTGAAAGTTGTGAAGAATCTTAATGTAATTAATAAACTTTCCACAGTTGTGATTGCTTTTCTATAATTTGTATCTGCCTTTTTTATTTTTGGGCCAATAAAACTGAGCAGCCTTTAAAATCAGAATCGATCGATGGACAAATCGATTTCTGATTTGTCCATCTTCAATTCTGTCTGCTAACATGTCATCTCTTTTCAAAGAATTTAATATTTCAATCCGTCCATGTATTTTCCTTGCCTTGTGGCTTTGTCGTACTCAATATGTATGTTTCCACTCAAAATAATACATACTGCCGCTGCCTGCATAATATCGTCGTCATTCAAAGCCATGTTGCCAACAAACGCCGGTGGAGACAGCTTGTTGTCAACTAAAATGTTTCTTAATTTGTTGGCAATTTTGTATCGATTCTGTGGAGATGCAGTTGAAACAAAATTTGGTAATATTTCGGAGAGTTGGAAACACAAAATTTGCTAAAAAATTCGGTGGATGTGAACCTTAAAGCGCACAAAAGATGAAATAATTGGTTTTGAATTTAAATAGCGTTTGTAACAGACTTATGACTTCCTAAACAGTTTATGACCTACTTCTAACATTTTTTATGGCAGTCATTTATAGTAATATTCTGACAGAATTTCGAAGTAAGATTTTTAGTATAATGATTTAGGATGTATAATGCTGTTTTAAAGAAAAGTATTTCATTTACTGATATAATATGCTCAAATAGCAAGATTTATGATGGTAGAAAATTGAAATACCCTACTAGCAACATTAGTAATTTCATCTGAATACAAAATATTTATTGTGGAGCCATTTCGGCGTGTCTCATGTTATCTTCGGCCACCAGGAGGACGTCCGTCGACTCGTTGGAAAACGACGTAGAAGTCCGAACCACCCACTAAACAGTCTAGAGGTATTCGATCTCCTAGAGAATTGCCCGCGTAAAGAGGGTACCCCTCGAGACCCGAACATCCTTGCCCAACCGCCCTTATGTCGACTTAGCCGCAGCATATGAGAGAACGGAGGGTAAGACGTCCCCGAATATAAATATATATATATATATCTCATGTTACTCGGGATCGAAGTCGAACTTGAATATTTTCTGGTCATTTTCATGCTAAATTGTTAAAGATTTTTTACCCCTTCACACATACATATATATGTATATATATAGGAAATGCGAAATGAACGTAAACTCCGAGCAGTGGTCCCCACTATGCGTGCGTGTATGCAGAACATGTATTGACAAAATTTTAATGTTTATCGACTAACGTTGCGATTGCTGGCTGTGTTTTAGGGAAAATCATGCATTGTTCGGCTAGAGTGGATCGAGATTTAGTGCCATTATGAGGAGAGAGGGGAGGCATATGTCTAGTATTGGACTTCTAAACGCTCACGGTTGTCAACTGATAAAAAAGTGTTCATATGGCTCAGTAATTTACATAAGCAATATATATATATAAATACATACAATACCGCTCAAAAGTATTTGGCCACATGTATTGTTATCAAAACCACAAAGAAAACTGCCTTACTAATAATAATTTTACTATGTTTCATTGTTTGTGTGTCACCATAAAATATTTATCTACAATAAAAAAAGGTAAACAGGTCATTGCTATTTTCCAACTCCTGGTCATAAGAGATCGGAGACCACTATCTCGGATCTCTTATGATGTTATTGTCGGAAATCCTTTGAGATGTCTTTGAACAAAACAAACATGTAGTGAGACCTCTTGAAATATAATTTAGTCAGTTATCTGATGTCATTTGACCAGAAAACAAGCTCTCCGTACCTCAACACTTCAAGTCTAATAACATTTCTTTGTTATTCACTTCAAGTTTTGGTTTTTGAAGAAGTCATAATAACCGGCCTCCATAAATCCAGTAAAAGTAATCGTGAGATTTCAAGATTGCAGAAGATACTAAGGCAAACTATGGACTACATTGTCAAGAAATTTGCGTCTGAAGGAACAATTTGCAACAATCATTGTCCAGGTAGACTGAGAGCCACAACTTAAAGTGAAGATTTGAACATTGTTATTAAAAGCAAACTGTATAGACGATTAACTGCGCCAGAAATAGCAGCACAATTCAACATTGGGCATGACAAACCAGTGAGTGTATCCTCCATCAAAAGGAGACGCATGACTAAACGGGTGCATAGTGCATACAACTTCTTAAAACTGTTAATAAAGAGAAGAGGCTTAATTGGGCTAGAGAATACAAGAATTGGACAACAGAAGATTGGGAAAAGGTTCTCTGGACGAATTAATCAAAATTTGAAATTCTTGGATCCAAAAAAAGACTTGTGGAGAAAGTTGGAAGATGAATGGCAGAAGATAACCAAGACAACATTGGACAAATTAGTAGCTAGGTTCCCAAAGCTTTGTGAGGCCATCGTTAGAAACAAGGATGGACATATATTATAGATGAGTATAAAATTTAAAAACTATTAAATGTCTGTCTGTCTGTCATATAATGTCTTAAATAATGTTAATAAATAGTTACAATTATTATATAGTGGTTTCATTTATTAACACTTTTACAAATTATATTTTACTGAGTGGCCAAATGATTTTGGCGAAAAACATTGGACTCGCCCGGCGAGTCCCCAACACATGAACGAAATTTATGTCAACTCGCAAGGCTAGCGTTGACACTGAACGTGTTAAGAATTAATATGTTGGTGTTAGTGGGATAAAGATGAATACACATATTAACTTATTATTTTTTATTGAGTGAAAAGAATAGCGAAGTTTATCTTTGAATTGATTTAATTGTGCGCCAAGTAATTAATACCTATGATAATGAGTGTAAAAAGCGTTTATGTTTAATACCTCAAATATTTATTAATATGTGGCGACCGGATGGAGTGGCGCCGTTTAGGAGAGGCCTATGTCCAGCAGTGGACATCAAAAAGATGGATGGGGCGACCCCCCGCTACTCATCAACAGATGGCGCCAGCGTATTCTGAATCACGTTATCGGAGTTTTTTTTTTCATCCTGCATATATACAAGTTCCGAACAGAGACTGTTGGAGCACGGCCGCTCCCCAGGTCAATCTGGCGGCGGCTAGCCTGGCGGGACATTTCCCTTTGCTAAAGTGGTGACCCCAGACAAAAATACGACCCTTCTGAAGCTCATCTATGGTGGTAACCTCACTCCCTGGATGGAATGCTGTGAGGCTCACAGCAACAGCTAGTCAGGTTTATTACAGCGTATCATGACAACGCTTCCTGTTCCTGATTCAGCTACTCTCCGCGACTTCACGGATCCGGCTTGAACAGCTATTGCTCTCGACTCACCGTGGACCAAGGGTATCCCAAGGCCTCACTTCGTCCTCATATCTCGACTCAACGCAGACAAAGGGTGACTAAGAAGGCACTTGTACGCGAAGAAGTCACAAGTGCTTTCTTAGTCACCCTCCCGCTACTCGTAACAGATGGCGCCTCCGTATTCTGAATATCGCTGGAATTGTTTCAACTTCCTGCATATATACAAGTTCCAAACAGAGAATGTCGGAGTACGGCAGCTCCCCAGGCATGATCGCCTGGCGGGAGATCTCCATTTGCCAAAAATAAATCGTTTATATCTTTTAAAACTTCTTGTTATACTAACTTACCCTGCTGAAAAATATTTATAATTTCGTAGGGTAAGTAGTATTTACCTAGTTGTTAGTTAATCACACACATAAATATCATTATTACAAAGAAATATTGACCTTGAAAAAGTTAAGTGTTGGACATCCCTCTTTGGTGTGGGTATTTATTTCTCTTTTCACTATGCCGGGCGCTGGGGGCATAACAAATGATATACAGTCGGGCGGTTAAAAGTTTAAGACTTTTTGCATGGGTTGTGTGAAAGTCCGATTATGGAACAGTTTCCACCAAGACAGATATATAAAGATGATCGACAGTAGTAGAAAGGATCTAATGTGGAGCAAAGAGTGTTTAGTGGAATAGTTTCAAGACAAGTTTGCAAAGACAATACTTGCTGCTGTACACTAGTCCCTGCTGCGCATGTGGACAGAAAAATATTTAATTTTATTTCTCTTCATTTATAAAAACATCTCTTAATTTGGTGGAAACAAGTCCAAGGACAATTATTATCTATATTAATAATACCAATCATTTTTACAAGTTTTATTTTTATATTCAATATTTCCTAGAGTCAAGTTTGAAAATCTGATTATTAGTATTATAAATCATTTTGCAATGTAAGCTTGTTCGATGCGTATATCGTCAACAGGACAGTCATCTTTGTCACATTCAACTAGACCTATTCTTCGAACCACAGACATTCCACTTTGAACTCGTCCAAATATTGTATGTTTCCCATCAAGCCACTGTGTCGGTGCTAATGTAATGAAGAATTGTGAACCATTTGTGTCTGGACCAGCATTCGCCATAGATAATATTCCAGCTCCGGTGTGTTTTAAATCAGTTGTTATTTCATCGTCAAAATACAGACCATAAATAGACTGCCCTCCTTTTCCTGTACCAGTAGGATCGCCACCCTGTATCATAAAATCTCTTATCACTCTATGAAATTTTGTGTTGTTGTAATAACCTCTCCTGACTAATTCCATAAAATTTCTACATGTAAGCGGCGTGTGCTTCCAGTACATCTCCACAACCATGCTGCCCATTCTGTAAATATGTTAATTTAAGTCACATTATGAATATTATATTATCTTAAATATACATCAAAATGAAGTTTATGTCTCACGTTGTTTCTAGAACTGCTACCGGCGGTTGCCATGATTTGTCTGGAATACCGGCGTTTGCATACCCAAGCATATTAACTGAGAAAAGAAAAACACAAAAACTTAATTTTAAAGGTTATTAAACAAGTAGAAACAAATAAAATAATAATAAATGCAGCACCCACAATCCACTTTTACTATCAATCAATTCAACACCTGCAAGAAATAGGTAAATAATTTATTAGACAGGTTCAATTTATGAAAATTGTTTGTGAACACAAAGTTAAGTTTGACTTATATCCACAGATAGCTTGTAGATTATTTTTTTAACAGATTGCGTCTAGTTTTCATGTTTACCACCTTGGCATTTGCACATTGCATATAATTCTCTTTATGAGGCGTATAATAATGAATTTTGAAATTTAACACGATAAATTTGGCTACCAATTGAAACTTTTGCAGAAAGGTTACAAATGTACAAAGTACAAACAAATTTCGCCATTTTATATAACCGATCATATGAGAACGACAACAGTTAACAAATTTCAATCTACAAAACCTGGATCGAGCCATTTTAGGCAAATAGATTCAGCTCAATAGGATTATGAACAAATTGAGGACTTATCCTGTTATAAAATATTCTTAATTAAAATAAAATTCAAAATATATACTGAAAATATACCAGAGTAATAAACTAGTCATAAAAGTGAAGGGAGATAAAAAAAAATAGAAACTGCCTTTTTAAAAAAAAATAGAAATTTTTGTTAAAAAAAAGTAAACACGCATTTTAGTGATGTTACTTGTACACTTATATTAGTCTTCACATAATATAACTAATTTTGCTTCGTAAATATAAATTTACACGAAAGCATAAATTTTAACATAAATACAAACGTAAATTCCACTTCCAACATAAATGTAAAGTTTAGTCCTAAGCCATCACTAACAAAACTTTTATAAATTATATAGAGGCGAATAAAGGTTAGGTCTGTATTTATATGTACTGGGCACACCCGCTTGCAGGGCGCTGCTACGCCCTGGTCGCTTAGTTTTATGTTTTATATGTTCCAACCTAACCTAATCCATCTAATATAAATCACTACAGCTCAACTAATCCTAAGCTATAAATTAGGCTTGCAGTACTCTGCATCATCAGGTTTGAGAAGTTGAAGGTCCAAATTTTCATGTTATATTCACTGCATAGTAATCTTATTGCATATACGTAAGCACCAAATGGCCTACTTCTAAGGTCTAGAATCGAAGTACCCATTTATCATCAGGGTTGTGAAGTTGAAGGTCAAATATTTCATACTATGTCTCTGCTCAGTAATCTTATTATGTTTGTAAGCACCAAATAGCTGATTACTTTGGTTTTGGCTAGCAGTACCCCTTCATCATCAGAATTGAGGAGAAGGTCATATTTTTCATTAAATTATGTCATCTTAAACATGTTAATTTCAAGTTCATGAGAATCGGATCGGTAGAAGCTGAGTTATTTGTCGCGCACATATTTAATGCAAATTTAACACTTATATGTTTTTCTCATGGATATATATATAATTATATATATATACATACACATTTTAATACGCCTGAAACCGCTGATGAATCTTATGGGCGGTCCACACTGCTCGATCTTATTGTTGATTGAGTTAGCCAATTTTATTGATCCTGATAATCAGTTTGCGTCAACACCATCCGCGTCAATCTCATCAAATTATTCATGAAATTATGAAGGTACGGACATCATATTATGCCAATAAATTATCATAGACGACACAACATTTTGATGCTCTGTTACCTTACTTAAATAAATAATACAAATATTATATAAATCTTAATTCTTTCATCAAACAAAAATTACAAAATCTTTGTATCGCGTTTTTTTCATTTCTTGGGAGTTTGTAATATTAGTATAACAGTTATGATACACACTAATGAAAATTTACAGGGTAACCCTGTAAATTTTCAGTAAGTAATAACATAAGTAAAAAATAGTCAAAATTATGTTTTTTTCTTTATTAATATATTATTTGATAAATGCAAATATTTTTACTAATTTACAATTATTACAAAACAAGTGTTTTAATTGCGTTTTTGAACAAGCATTTTTTTTTATCAAAAACATTTTTATGGTTGCATGTTTTTTATGGTTATGAAAGAACGAGACACCAGGACCCAGTTATAACTATGCTTGTCGGCTCGGATTAGCCCCTGTTTAAAAATATACAGAATATGATACTATGATACGTTGAAATAGAGTTTATTTTCGGAGTGCTCGGTTCTTTTTAGCATTATACGTCCATGACTGAAACATAGGTAAATTACAGTATATTAAAATTTTAGCCTTGTGAGAGCAGGTTAAAATTAATTATTTTTTTGCATTTTAAAAAATTAAGGGATGTTGATGCAACTGGGGGAGGCCTGTCACAACGACAATTAACCGATAGTAAATTAATGTTTAAAAAAAATCTAGCTTTGCGGGAAGTGGGTTACTCGGATGGTTCACTAGCTCTTAGGCTAGAATGGAGACCGTTCCCAAAAGTGGTAATGGATTGATGGCAATGCCCAGACTACACTGATTAAAGACAGACTTTATTAAATTAGCAAGTCAGTTTTGCCGTTCACCGACAGTCGTGTCTTGCTATTAAAAATTTAAACTCTTAGTTGCGTTTTCTTCATATTAGCTTAGGTTGAACCGACAAATTGATCGTAATAATAATGTAAACAGCAATAAACGACAAAATTTTTGGACAATCTGATGTGTCCTGGTACTTATGTGAATTTCATAGAATATTTCGTCTGTATCAAGCAACAAACTGACAGATAAATGATATGACATCTGAACTTTATGTATCGAAGACTACGTAACGATAGTAGCAAATTGGTAGTCTGTGATAAAGACAATACAGTGTTTGTGATAATAAAAGGGCTGGGCTGGAAGAATAGTTTAGTGAAACATACGTTGAACTAATGGAGTCAGATCATCAACCAAAACTGAGTCCCGTGAGAGCCTTTCAAGGTAAGTTCTATCCTATAAGGCTTTATAACGTATGTAATACGATTTATTTATTCTTGTGATGTTTTGCTACGTACGCAGTTCTGCACGGAAGTTATTTAGAAGAAGATCCGTGCACAAGCCTCTCAGAGTACCACGATTACGAGCCGAGCTTAGAGTTCGATGACTCAGAGCTAATACAAGCTTCTGGTTTAGGTAAGTGGATGTTTTGTACCTACCGACATTATTTTCCGCAATGTACTTGTGATGAAATTAACTAGCGTACTTCACGGTCTCTATGGTCGATTGTTTATATTAATCTGTGTTCATAACACAAATACAATGCATTTAAAAAAATCGCATTTTGCAGGCTTATTTGCATTTATTATTATTGATCTTACTATTGCACTCGCATATATATAAAAATATAACAGCTTTAAGAACTTAAGTATCATACTATAATACAGTGACCCTATCATTGCTTTGCACTTCAACGAAATTGTATTTGAAATGACGATAATCTGAGTCCTGGGTCTCCTATTGGTTCGTTCAATTTGTATCTTCACAACATATTGCACACAGGAAATTGATGTAGTTAACTGTCTGGTGTTCTGTCATTGTAAATTGGATGTGATTGTGTTGAGATTGAATATTTGCTTCATACAATTTGAATATTGACATACCAGCAGGATATATATATCCAAAAATGTGTATGTATATTTATATATATATATATATATAAGGATTGGATAAAAAATGTCACGAGTACTTGTTTATTACTCTCTTCTCTATATACTTATTTTATATTTATCTTATTTTATTTAGTCCATCCACCCATCAGCCGATTGAGGTCCATTTTTTTAGTATTCATTCTGAACCAAGTAGGTGACTTTAACTGGCCAAATAAGTAACAAGTATTTGAATAAAATAATATTAAAATAGATGCATTTATTCATTTAAAAATATAGTAATTGTAAGAAAAGTATAAATTATTATATTGTTACTTAATAAATGCATGTTAATAAATAATAACACACCAATACAAGTTCTTTTACCTTCTGGTAATAGTTTATTTCTTTTGTCTTAATATATATTACCCCCTTCAGAAAATTAGTTTTTGCTGACGATTTAGCTCTCTCTAATGCTCAGTGTGAGTATACTTGACCACCTCTTTTCCTGTGAACCAAGTCATTTGGTAGAGTACACAACTCTATTCTGCTCAGTACGAGTATACTTGACCAGCTCTTTTCCAATGAACCAAGTTATCCGGTTGAGTACACAACTCTCTCTACTGATCAGTGCGAGTATACTTGACCAGCTCTTTCCTGTGAACCAAGTTATTTGGTTGAGTACACAAGTCTCTCTGCTGCTCAGTACAAGTATACTTGACCAGCTCTTTTCCAATCAAGCAAGTTATCCGGTTGAGTATACAACTCTCTACTGCTCACTGCGAGTATACTTGACCAGCTCTTTTCCAATCACGCAAGTTACCCGGTTGAGTACACAACTCTCTCTACTGCTCACTTCGAGTATACCTGACCAGCTCTTTTTCTGTGAACCAAGTAACTTGGTTGAGTACAGAACTCTCTCTACTGCTCAGTGCGAGTATACTTGACCAGCTCTTTTTCTGTGAACCAAGTTATTTGGTTGAGTACAGTTTGATTTGTGTTGAATTTGTTTACTTGTTGAATAGTCCCCAGCCCATTCCTAGTATTTACAAATGATAATGATTTACCATTTATGTATTAAACTTTTTATATCTAAGTGATTTTCTTAGACATTTTTATGCTCTCCACTTTATCATAACTCTTCATTGATGGTGCTAGAACAAAATCTCTTTACCATTTCTGTTAGTGTTTAAATGTGTTTCGGATAGTGTTAAATTATGTAAATTTAAATATGCAAGTATTTGAACCTGGAGAATATATTCTATTCTGATTATATGCACATTATAAGTTTTGGAAACTATAATTATGTTACATAATTTAGTATGACAAATATCACAATGATTTAGTAAAATTTGGTTTACATGAAATCAATAGACTCAGAAATAATGACTCATTTGAAAATTAATGTGGGGAACAGTGAACTATAAACTTAAGCAGCATGCATCCAAAAACAATATTAGTGCTAATATGTATACTAAAATATATAAATATATATATATTTGCTGTCACCCTTATTTTTGATGCTAGTTGTATGTAGAGGAGATGCTGCTAAGTTCTGTGATTTTCACATGCATCTGCTTTTTAATCAAATGCTATTTAAAAAATGTTTTAGTTGTGGAATGTGTTTACACCAAGATTGGTATATAATGTTGGTGAAAGCTTTTGCTAATAAAACAGACATTTCATTTTGGGTCTGCTCCTTGTTGAATTAAACAGAAATAGGTGAAACGCATGGATTACATAAGAATATTAAATAAACATTGGCTGGAGATTTTCATGTTGGCGACTTGTTGGTCTAGGATATAAACATCAATAAGTTAGAAATGGACTGAAGTATATATTTCAGTCAATTTCTAACAGTCAATTTAACGACTCGTTAAACGAAAAGATGACAATTTTAACCAATCATTTGAATATTGTATGCCTTCTTATCTTTCTTATAAATGTAGGCTTACACATAGTTCTACATGAATAAACTTTAGTGTGGTTATAACAATTAGATAAATTCAGATATTTTCTTACGCTCATACTAATATTAAATGTAGTCTGTTGCAATCAACTAAAACTTAACCTAACTCTATTTACTTATGGCGTTCTATAAAAAGTCAAAAGCTACTTTTAGGCGAACTTTAACTTACATCTGATATTAGCTCTGAATATTTATAATATATCTAAATCTAACTTACTGCCAAGGGCCTAACTTGTTATAACCAGTAAAAACTAGATGTAACTGTACTCTATGTTTTTTTATTCCTTTTACCCAACTTCAACAGAAGGAGGGTTATGTTTTTCAACTGTATGTATGTATGTTTATGATACTTGCACAAATTGTTCCGTAAAGAGCTTGATAAATGTTAGCATATGAGGTGTAAAACACCTCATATGTCAACATTTACTAACTCATATATTTTTGTTGGTAGAATGAGTAACTGGCTGAAAATTAAATTTAAAAATATATATGAATTTTGATTTAACGAGCTTTTTTCGGTGCGGCATATGCGACTTTTTACGTAGTCGGGTTTCTCGTTAAAGAACATGTGACTTGTCAATGAATTTGTGGTTTATAAAAGTGATATTACATGGTGCAGACCCCAGGTTGTAAAAAAAATGGAAACGTCTTCTTTAATTATTGTTTATCATTGAAATAAAAATTATATTTAATATATCTTTTGGCTACAAAGATAAATATTTTTAAAAACAATTGTATAAGTATTTTATTTCAAAATATGTTCTATGGTTAATTATCACAGCTTGGATACTTTATTAATTCCAGGATTTTAAATTATGTTGTTATTATTATCTAATCTCACATACCTACTTGATTTTTACTGGTAGGTACCAACTTTATATCATATTTTAATCAATTGGAATTTGTATATTATATAAATTTATAGGTATAACAATTTTATTCAATTAGTTCAATATTAAAATTTTCCATATTATCCACTTAATTAATTTTATAATATGTGTATGGTGAATGGTTAATTATAATTATAAATCGTCCGTACTATAATGTATGATAAAACCGAGCTTGTAAAATATTTAATGGTTTAAAAACTATATATCCAAAAGTGCCAGTGTATTTTGTTCATACAATTTCAGCTCCACTGCCTCCAGAGTTACTTGATATTTCTATTTCTGAAGACCTACTTGATCGTTCAACTAGCGATGGTACCATTGAAGAAAATTTTGAAGAAGTGTTAGCTCCAGCTGCTGAAGTATATACAGAGGTGTGCCAACAAATTTCTGAATATTAAAAAACAAATCAAGGATGTTCAAGAAAAAAAAAATACATAACAGTAAACATAACCCACAACTCACCAACACATACAAAGCATAATTTATTTTTTATACATTCAGTAATTTTGTTTAAAGATTTCAATATGCAAGCGCAAAATCTTCAAAGGTCAATACGTGAATACACTTCCCTATAATTCATAGAAACTTACCTACTAATTTTACCCTCCAGGGCTACTTTACAATTCATGCGCTCACATCCAACGATCGATTTGGTGCATAATGTATGATTGCAACCATAAATAGTCATTGCTACGGAAACGGAACGAAGTAACATTGCGCGAAGTTTGAAAGAACTTGGAGGACGTGTACGATATAGGCTCGTAAAATTTATTGCAACAGTTATAAACTTGGGGTAATCTCGTAGCTTAGGTTTATTCCTACAATGTAATGTTAGGCTGCTTTTGCAATATTAAAAAAAATGTACAATATTCACGTGGGTACATAATTTTTCATTTCGCTAATTGTATTAAATTTGGTCATTTTAGTCTACACTTTCAATTATACAGCTTTGCCCCAACTAACATTATACACACATACATACACTACACACTTTTGTGTATCTATCATAATGTTGGGGAGAAATTTACACGATTGCACAATAATTCAATGCAACTATTGATTAATATGTCGACAGATTGACGAGGACTTCACAGAGCTAAGCAGATCAGGTGTAATAGAGGTAGTAGGTGACGACGAGATTGGTCGTCGGATCATAGTAGTGTCTGCTTGCCGCTTGCCACCAAGTAAGGAACTACACCCGGACACATTGTTGAGGTATGTATTATTTTTTTCAATAAATTGAGTACGAGTATGCCACTGGGAATGCCATGTGAATAGGACGATGAACATTCCAAACTTCATGAATGGTTTGGAATTAATATATTCGCTGGTCATAATGTAGTGAATATCACTTTAACAGCTTTCTTTACTATATTATTGTGTTAGTAGGAGCTTTTCTCATCTAGCATTTCATCCTGTTGCTTGTATAGGTATATTTTTATAAAATTACATACGTCGTAAATAGATCGGTTGCTTTTAAAAAATCATTTTGTACCGTTTCTAAATCCTGACACTCTACAATCCCTTACAATATGTATATTTTACTGTTTTTGATTTTTTTAAACGCATTTCACTCCAAGTTGTTCTTTGTATTCTTCTGTAACTTCGCAATACAACACTTCTCACTCCTACTTTTTTAATTTTGTCATATGAATCTTGTTTTTCAAAATTTTATTTATATTTAAAATTTGTTACAGGTATTTTATGTTCACGTTGGACAAGTATGTAGAACAGGACTACAGCGTCGTATACTTCCACTGTGGACTTACGAGCCAAAACAAACCGCCACTTTCATGGCTATGGAAGGCATATAAAGCCTTTGACAGGAAATATAAGAAAAACCTAAAAGCCCTCTATCTCGTACATCCGACAAACTTTATACGAATTGTATGGCAAATGTTAAGACCTGCTATAAGTGTAAAGTTTGGTAGAAAAATGATGTATGTCAATTACCTGCACGAATTACATCAATACTTGAATTTGGACAAACTTTGTATTCCAGAACAGGTGTTGGAGTGAGTGACCGCTTTATGAGTTTAAAAGAATGTTATAACCCAAAAAATGGTTGAGAATGAAAAAAAAACTACTAACATTGTTATTAACACATTATTGTACAGTAGCGGCCATCAGTTCGAACGAAAGAAATATATAAGGATATAATAATAATGAATTGTATATATATATGGCTACCACTGTATAAGTAGTGATATATAGACTAACATATTATGTGTATATATTATACTTTATAAATAGTCTTACGCATGTAGTATCTGATTGACATGTAAATTTGTTACTTTTTATTTTGTACGTACGTACAGAGTTTATTAAAATATATAAATCTTAAAACATATTAGCTTTTGAATTGTTTTTTTTTCTATTGGTCCCTAAAAATTTATTTGTATTCTTATCACGGCGATTATTTTGTTTTGTTTGTTTGTACTTTTTAATAACTTGAGTTTTTGCAGGTTTGATAAATTAATACTGTCAAAAAATCCAAGGGCGGCCGAAGTGGCACGTCAAGTATTTTTTAAAACGGACTTATCAAAACACACCCAAGAAGCTATGGCGGGGCCATCGAGTAGCCTCTCACCTCCGCCCACACAGCAGTTTGGAGTGTCTCTACAATTCATCAAAGAGAACAACCCCAATATGATTAATAGCATTCCACCGGTTGTACGCCAATGTGTTGAGTTTCTTTCCAGACCGGATGGTAAGAACTGACAGTATAAGCTTATAAGTAGCAGAATAGTTTTAAAAATTATCTTGTACATGCATATTTTCTTTCATCTCAAATCGGAATATAGAGATGAATCTGCTATATTTGAAATTAATGCAGTTAAATCTTTTTTTTACCCGACTGCATCAGAAGGAGTATAATGTTTTTCGAGCGTATGTATGTATGTCCATTTCTTTGGCACGCGCTATAAACTAAACAACTTGACGGATTCTGACGTATGACATACCATTATAATCGCTTCAATTTGCAGATTGAGTAAATAGAGGAAAGGGGGGATTTAAACATCATGCCAATATGGCTATGAAGTGAAACCTAGTTAATATACAATTCCAAAACTGAAACTGAGGTTTCAGTTCACTGTCGTCATTTAGTCGTTTTTAAGCAGTCAGTATTTATTAAATATTTTAATAATGTGACTTGTATATAAGTAAGAGTGTAAGTGTGATGCACAATCATAATCGCAACATTACTACAAGTAATTGCTATTTACAGCGCTGGAAACTGAGGGAATATTCCGCAGATCGGCCAACATATCTGTGATCAAGGAACTGCAAACAGCCTGCAATAGAGGCGAGCCGATAAATTTCCGAAATGACCCGCACAACGCAGCAGTTCTCATGAAAACATTCCTGAAGGACCTGGAGGAGCCTCTAATGACATTTGATTTACATGATGAAATATCTAAATTCACTTGTAAGTTTTCTTTAAGAAATTTCATATTAACGGATTCATCTTGGATGTCCAAATAATATTTTCACTAATAAAATTATTAAAATCGTTAGTTTACAATAATATTTCACGATCATCGACCGACCATTTGCAAATCCATGAAAACCTAATAAATTATAATATATTATTATAAATAATATAATTTATTAGGTTTATAAATTATATTATATTATTTTTACATTTTTTAAATTAATAGTTTAAATGACTTCTACATTTATTATCACACACACATTTATTTTAGATTCATTCTCAGTATTTTAGGATCGTTAATTTTGAACATGGTAATCAATGTAAATGGTAGATTACATCCTGTTGTGACGCAGACATATAAATGTTTTTATTTTGTATGGGTCTATGGGGGCAGTCAGTTACAATATTTTTTTTACACTACAACCGCATTAGAACACTAACTCAACTGAGAAGAGCGGAAGATACCTCTGGGTAGAGCCACTTCCCGTGAAGTGGGCTGCACGCTCGTTTGCTACATCTGTCTGATAAATAATATATACACATATAAAAGAATATACATGCATAAAAGTATTTTACATAAGAATAAATCACAATGTATTATATCATTTTATTAAAGTATGTATGAATAGCTAACCTTTAAATCTTTTTGCAGCATGGCCGCCTCACCAGAAGGCTCGGCTGGTGAAAATTCTCGTATTAGAGAAGTTACCTCTTGATAACTACAAACTTTTGAAATACATCTTCCAGTTCTTGTGGCTGGTAAGTATAAAAAAATCATATTTCATTTATATGTGAAGCGATTACTTATAAATGCAACTTAGTTAATAAATGAATATTTTCCCTATAATGGGTATTTTAAAAATAATTCGAAAATTAATGTAGTTTTTGAATTATGTGTGCTATAATCTATTGATAACTATTTATTATTATCATTTTTATTTGTTTTAATTTATTGAATACTTTTAAAGATTTAATTTATATTATTTTAACTAGTCATGAATCCTATTTTTATTATTATTATTTTCTTATTATTCAATGATATGACTGTTTTAACTAAATTATTTTTGTATTATTTAAATAGTGTAAGTGGTTTGTATCGTTCTAAGTAACAATAAATAAATAAATTATAGTACGCTTCTGAGGAAATCAAGTTTAGTTTTATTTAGGTTTTTTTACGGTCGAATTTCGACCACAGCGACGGCGATCTAGTACATGAAAATAAATTACTGAATTAGTCTATGGTGTAAGCACGAAGTACTAAAAAAATCTATTAAAAAATATAACCTTAAATACGCCTGACTGATTTTGAAGGGACTTTCAAGTATAAATCATAGACTTAGAATAATAAAGGTATAAACTTCTAATAATGAAATGAAATTTCTTTATTTTGTATAGGCCTACATATAAACTTATAAATTGTCAGGTACAATAAAATATATGAAATGTACAATACAAGTGGAAGATTTGAGTTAACACGGTGTATGTATTTTTACAGGTACAAGACAGGAGTTGCCTAAATAAAATGACAAGCAGTAATTTGGCTGTCGTGTTCGGTCCGAATCTCTCTTGGCCCACCGACGGTCACGTAAATCTCCAATCCATTGCGCCCGTCAATGCATTCACTGATTTCCTACTTGAAAATCAAGAATCGATCTTCATTATCTAAATCACAAAAAATAACAGTAATTTTCAGAGATTATATTGGTTAGAAGTCTGGCTTGGGCTCTTATCATAGAGGTATTATAGATGGATCAGGGAAGCCAGGCTTCCAACTGTCCTTTGGTTAAGGAGAGAGAAAAGATTGCGGTAGCTTCTCTATCTCTCTTTTCTCGCGCATGTGTAATTAGCGAGAAAAGTGAGAACAATAGAATGATTCGACAGTTTGTTGTTGTAATTGAATTTCTGCGGTTGATAATGACAAAAATGTGTATAATTTCTGAAAAGCAATCTATTTAAAAAACGAGCTGTTCTTTAATTCACACGCGTTAGTAGAGAGAGACAGGGTACCGTAATCTTATTTCTCTTTCTAACCGTCGGACATTTCCGTTTACAGGCCGGGGTCTACCCTACTCTATGACTCTTATTGATGTTAAATGCCGAATATGATAACGTGAACCGTATGCCAAATGAACTTCTACCTTAGTTCAAATAAAAATTACGTTATTATTAGGAATAGCAAATAGTATTTCACGCGTACTATAGATACACTGAAAAATAAATGCTTGCGATTGTGTCAAAATAAATATAAAATTTTCTAAATTCACTTTTTTCACTATAATATATCACATGCATAATACTATAAGCATCTACAATAAATATTTGTATATTACCGTCAGTGTAATAAACACGGTTAAAATTAACATAATATGATTTTATTGATCCATGAGATAAATACTAAACTTAACTTCAGTCATTTGATGACTTTTTATATTTATGAAATTTACCATGGGTCTAGGGAAATATTAATTCTTTAAAATTTTCTGAAATATTAATTCTTTGAAATGTTCTTAATAACCTGTAACAACTAATATTCCTGTGCTTATTACACTGAGTGTAACATTTATATGTATATCAAATTCTGTCTTAATGTTTACGGTTGTCAAATATCTTGATATCATATACCTAAAGCTTTTTAACTCTGTGTTGGAAGATATTAAACAGATGGCGTTGATTCCTTGGTGTTAACATCAATGGGGAACATGACAGCCCTAGGATTTTCTGATATCAGCAAAATCGCTGAACGATCTTATCACAAATCTAGATGATTTATAAGTAAGACACAGAAACTGTCGTATTTTGAGAACAGTATCTGTTGGAGAGACTCCAATTAAGGGAGGCCTATGTCCAGCAGTGGACAACGAAAGGCTGATGGATGGACATTATAATATTATTAATAAGATACAACTAATATAGTTCAGGTTTAATATTTGTCTGTTACTACATTCACATTGAAATTGCACCTCTATATAACGTTTCTTTAATAAAAATGAATGGATATATCTTTATATTTCGGTTTATATGATTTTTATATATGTTTATTTCGACAAGAGTTAAATATTTTAAAATATATAATCTTTTTTATAGGATTGTCAGTACTATGTGGTATTTATGAATTAAAATAAACTGATATATGATTTGACTATCCCATTGATTAACTTTACTATATTTTATATTATTTTATCCATACAATCAAGAAACCAGTAATATGTATTTGTATTTCTTTTAAATTTCTAATATTATATATTATTGGTCTTTGGATACTACTTAATACTTATACAAGTGCATAACTATGTAAATAAAATATTACGAGTCTTTATAGTTTATGGTAGTTGTAATGTCATTTGGGTATTGTAATTTAAGAACAGTCTATATGTTTATCCACTGCTTCCTAGAAATGTCTACAAATATTTATCTCAAGCATTCTTTACATACATGTAATAAGGAATTTTAATGCTGTTTGTTGTTATGAAATACATGGGAATCAAAACGTCCTTATTAAAAAAAATCTACTACGGTATACTCGTAAAATCGATAAGTAGGCGATTGTAGTTTAATGATCTGATCAGCTGTTGGTTTCGTAATATATTGGTGTTAATTATAATAATATTGGTGTTAATTATAATAATTTAAAAAGTAGAAACTATATATCAACTCGGGTTTTCACTTTTGGTGTTTGCCGGCGGACGAGCAAATAAAAGTCTCTCTCAGTTGTAGAAAAATCGTATTCATTAGCGCAGTGTTTTCCAAACATTTCATATGATCATATGAGGGGTCGCACCCACAGTGCGACCCCCAAGCGTCTTGATTTTGAAAGACACTGCAGAAATGGATATGAAATGGATTGCAGCCAGGTGGTCAATAAAATCAACGTTTACATATTCTTCTTGTACGAGCGCTATTGAAGTAGAAACTAACTCCGATCGCGCTAATTAGTTAACAGATCTTAACTATACGTAAAATAACCTCTCAGGAATTATTTCGCTAAGAGATTCTGCCATTTATATAATATCTATGTTTAGTTAATTTTATTCGAATTATGCTTGGTAGGTGAAGGTACGATTAATATGCGATGTTACGGTATTTTCCCACCATTTGAAGTAATCTCCCGTTGTGATTCAAAAATACAGTATATGTACTAACCAAAGATATTATGTGTTGTCTAGATCGTCCGTGGATCTTATCTTCTTATTTAAAATAGGCGTAATCATCTACATGTTTTATAACACTTACGTATGTACACCGCTTGTATTAAAATAATTAAATATATGCTTTCGAAAAATATACAAATTATTTACCAACCAAAGATATTGTATGGTACGTTTAGATTGACAGCCGGCCTTGGAAATTCAGCAGTTTTGTCCATATAAGTCTCTATATACACGTATATGTAAACTTAAACAAAATTAACTACATTTTCGACTGTTCTTTGTGGAATCTAGACGTTTTTATGTAATATTAATGGTACCTATGCAATATAACTACTTTATTTGTAAGATCGAGTCCAGATTAAGTAATATATGTTGTATAACATGTCCACTTTATTTAACAATAGTGGATTTCTATTTATGGAGTGCACGAAAAACATAACTTTTTATCGCCAACCTAAATAACGTGCAAATACACTTTGTATTATGACATATCTTGTTACATAGTCTGGACATCCTATAAGCTATTAGAAGTGCTTTCGTTTTCGACATTTTCTGTCGATATGCTTGCAGTATTTTCACGATCTAGGAAGGATTAAAATGTTTACTTGAGATAATTAAGTACCAACTTCAAGATAATATCGGTGCCATCATATAACAGAATAGTTAATATCAAGAAAAACTTAGTAAATCTGTCAATTTAGTAGTAGTTTCTGTCAATTTTGGGAGTGTTATTATTATAACTCAATTTATATATTAATAATTTTCATTTGTTGATTAATTTCGGAAACCGGTATAAAATGTATTTGAATCATTATCTTCTTAGATACTGTTGGTTTCTAAAAGCCCTCTAAATGTACTGAAAAAAATGAAAATTCATGAATTACATCCTGTTTTTAAAAGTATAATACTAAAAAGTTTAACAACTGTATCGTAGTTCAAATTAGTTTTTAAGAAATAAATATATTTATCAATGTATGTAGGCATATAAGGCCATAAATCCTTAAATGGGTGGGTATAGAATTGATCAAAATTTAATAGATAAATATATTATGTATCTTTTGAAGTTATACTTCTTTAGACTCTTTGAGGCTGATAATATGTATTGATAGATATTGGTGAAAGGGATTCGATGACTTCAATTGAACGCACAAAAATTATTCCAAATGAGTAATCTATCCACTCGAGCCAAGTGAAAAACAACCAAATACAGATAAATCATATAAATACTTATACTTCATATTAAATAATTTCAAAAAAGGAAGGTTCTAAATAATTCGGCCTAACTTTTTTGTGTTATTCGATGTCTCAGCAAGGCCTCGAGCGATTGAAACGAATTATACGGTTGTAGTGTGGGTACCATTTTATGAATTTGAAAATTTTGTCAAAAGTTTATCTAATCTACGTGACTACATTGTAATGTTCACAACCCAAATGGTTCTTAAGCATGAATTATTAATTTCAATATCTATTTGGTTAATTTTTAAACAGTTATAATTATGCAATGGTAGTGAATTCCTAGACTAACAGTTTGTGATCTTTCTGGATTTAAATTTGTACGTATGTACGTAAATGTTGCCCAAAATATAGATTCCAATCCATTACTCCTTATGATGAGCTACGACACGCCTCAACTTTAAGTACTTAGAAGCTGTATTGTATCATGTGTAAAACATATTTTATTATTTTTCATGTTATATTCTATTTTCCTCTAAATATTCTAAGTTTAAAACGATCTTTTAATCCTTAATATACAAAAAATCTTTTTACCGGGAATACAGTCAATACTTGGTTTTATAATAATAATATCGTGCAAAATTGGTACATTTCATTGCGTAATGTTTACTCACGTTATATTTATTTATTTCTTTTGTTTACATACCGATTTATTTACATAGATCGTGGTCACGGCGGAATTGCGGTGACGGGAAGGAACATTTAGCAAAGATTAGAGATTGATTAACATCATATTATGAGTACCCGTTACATAGACGATGATACGAATTATTTATTAGTTTTTGTCTGTTTCGTCACATGAAATATTGTAATACTTTTTATTATAATATTATTGTTTTAAAATAAAGTGTAACACGTGAATGTGCATGTCAATCAATGCATGCTAATATCTGATGCATTTCTTAAACATTTTTCCCTCTCTTTTACGTTACTGTATATTGGACAATTTATTGGTAACAATTCCAAACATTTAAATGGTTCAAATATATGCTTAATAATTCATTCCATTTTTTAGTAATTTAATATATTAATTCTAAAGAAGTATAACTTCCATCCTTCTTATTCCTCATATATATGCCGTCTTAAAAGCGTAACATGAATAAAAATTAAAGCATTTTTGTTATCTATTTAAGTACTATTTACAGCATATTTTTGTTTGTTGTTTTTTTATTCAAAAATATAATATTTTTTATTTTCTATAAAAATGTGTTAAAGTATACCTAGCTATATGCTTTTTTACTTTCCAGGTGTGAGAAACTGTTCACTGATCTGTCTAAATAAAAAAAGTAATATTATGTACCTATTATTATAAATTGTTTTGTATTCTTAGATGTTTTAACTATGAATGTAAAAAGTGTTAACAATGTTATAACTTCAATAAATAAAACCAAAATATCTTAATTTAATGAATTCATTTTTATTTCTTATATTGAATATACTTTATAACAAGTATTGATGACAGACATCAGGACAAGTGAAACTAAACGAAAATAAGCTAATGTTACAATTGGCTTTATTCTGTTATGTATCCTATAACTGTTGATGTTATCTATCCTATAATTACCCTCGATAAATGGACTTTTCAACACAAAAATAATTATTCAATTCGATTCATTACTTCCTGAGATTAGCGCGTTCAAAGAAAACAAACAAATTCTTCAGCTTTATAATATTAATAAGTATAGATTAGTGTTATAAAAATTAATGTTAATTACATTAATTTTTGCCTCAAAATACAAAAAACAACAATGAATGCAAGTATTTAAATAAAAATTAACAATACAAAGGCAACCAAACAGCATTGCCTGGTTTTGCCTTCACCATGAATTGTTCGGCTTGGTCACTCTTAAAACATCAAGACCTTCCCACCCACTCAATGATAACTACAGTGCAGTGTAGGCCAGTAAAAGTGTAAGAATGATTTTTGTCAAACAAATAATTTTGTCCAAATTTCTGAATTATAGACATATTTTCGAAGAGATTGTTCGTAGTCTAATACTTAGTTATAAAACCAATAATAATTGCATCGCCATAACTTTTCGAACTTTACGTCTCGCCTATATAGCTATGTATTGAACATCGTGCATTGCCTGAGATGCAACGAACTCTAAAATAATCGATAAATTGCATCTAATAAAATTATTCGAACGGAGCATACGTGATAATGTTACCAGTGTACACAAAGTTAATAAAACCATATAGCTAATTTTCCTTTATTTAAAAGCAATTCTTCAAATTGTATGTACCAAATAAAAAATAAATGGATACTACACATTTATAATCCATTATATTATAAAAAAATCGTACCGTGACGTAAAGAAGTATTTTTGGTTACGAAAAAGGTCGTTCAATCGATGTTAAATTAACACGGCGCAATAACCTCATATCCGCTATATAAACTACAAAAGCGAACCAGGATTCTACTGGAGAAAATATCTGATTCGTAACTATGCGATCCTAAAAAACTATGTTGGAACTTGTTATATAAATCTTAACTACATGTCGGAACTGAACTTTATAATCTTCATATTTATTGAAACGTGAAAAAATACCACTCTACAAGAAGGAAAAATAAATCAGTACGTTGTATAGTGCTTTATTATACCATTTTACTTACATAATATATTTCTAAAAATGAAAGTATCTGCTCATATAAAGCAAAAGTTATTATATTAAAATTAAGAAATATTATAAAAGATTATTCCAATTCAACTACAAAAAGGCGCTTGTTGTTTTTCCTGTTAACTTTTTAAATTTGATAACATAAAAACGTATAAATAAATCTTACCAATAGGAACTTATTATTAATTATAGAAAATATTTATTAATTTTGTATTGACATTACCTTTAATATCTACTATAAATACGGAATATTTTACAGTGGCAACAATTTTTGGTAAAATAGCGCCAACTGGTGGCTAATTTCGGTACCAACATATTGATAATATCTTTCTCTGGATTAATGTTGTATTTTCTTCATGAAATTGTGATTTTTCTTAAATTTTATGTGTTTCTGAAGTTGTTTTTGTGATTTATTAAGTACTAGCAATAATTGATTACTGATCTTATCTCAATGTGTATGTTTTGTGGCAAATTCCTTTTAAAACCAATGACATTATATGAACTCGATGTGCGTTTTGGCCATTTTACTTGGCTTGCGTTGGTGATTCGTATATAGTCACGTGACCATAGTGGTTTTTGGATCAATGGCGCCAAACGATTGTTACAGAAAATGTATGTAAAAAATGGCATATTTTAACATATTGAAGTAATGTAAAATGGCTATACATCTATGTGCAAGATACATACATGTACATAGGTTGCTAGATTCAATCGAAGTAGGGATGAAAATGATGCGTAGGACTCACGTCAATCTGGCAACAAAACAGTGCTGCTATCTATGTTGTCAATTTTGTTATGTAGTTTTAATGGAGACTTTCCGTGTGATAAATATTTACGGTTAAATCTATTCCAAAATGGATTTTATGTGTACTGTTAGTGTTATATGTAAGTTAATTCCTATTTTGTTTCTTATTACACCATTTTTGGGTACTGATTTGGACTTGGAGCGGCTACCGATGTTCGCTCGTCTCGCAAAGAGCAATCCATTGGCCCGCCATACATTTTACTCGTGCAATAGTGAAACGTCAAAAGAGACTAAGCTATATTTTCGATGTATTTTAACAATTGAACGTATGTTACGAGTTCAAATTGGATAATATCATGCATTTTTTCAATTATTTAGATAATAAAAGACGGGCAGTGAGGAAGTACATTGAACATTGTGAAAACTCTAAATTGACATTTTACTCCATACGTCAAAAAGCATTTTTGTGTAGATTAATAATACGAAATTCGTGTATTTCGGTTTAATTCCACATTAAATGAACATTGTTGCAGTATATTTTGCTTCCGGATACATTTGCGACACTTTTAAAGCGTACGATAATGTAGTTTTATGTATGTTTTCTAAACATAGGTATACAAAGGTGTAAGCTTTATCAGCCTTAGGAGATAGATGTATTCGGGCAAGATGAGTTTCAATTGTGATTCTTCATGTGGATTTTATTTAATTTCAGGTTGTACCAGTTTTTGTTGTGCTATTACAAACTAAAGTGCTACGATGTAGTGAATGATGTGACATTTTACACAATGCTGCTGCCGCGCTCTAAGTGTAAAGTAGTGTGGGGATCGTGAACATGTAGGTTGTGAACTAAATATCCAAGATGTCAGTACGAGGCACCAAGCGGGCGAGTGGGGTGCGCGGAGAGGAGGCGGGCTCATCCAAGCGTCGCAGGGTGGAGCCCGAAGATGCACTCTGGCAACTCCGTCCAGTTAGTGACCTCAAGATGTCATCCATATATAACAGAAGTGCTTCTGAGGCACCTGCAGAACTATTCAGGTTTGTGCGCTCTATTTAGTTTTAAAAATCAATATTATGAAAGGGATTACAATGAATTTCTTAAAACTCAATTCAGCTATTACACTGTATTTTATATTAGTTGTAACTTGTTTAAATTAAAATTTAGCAGTATTGTTCTATTTTTCTTCTGAAAGAAATCTTGAGATAAGGTACCTAGTCCTGATTAAAGTGAATTGTTGCCAAGTTACTTCACAATGTAATGCATTTGACTCATTAAATATGGCTGATAAATTGTTCAATCTTGGAATAAGGTAACCATTATAATCCCTTTCTTTTCTCACTTAGTGTGAAGTATATAAGATACTGCTTAATAGTTATCTAGTAGTTTATAGTTAAACATTATAAAATAGTTAATTTTTAATGTGCTTTGTGTTAAAATGCTCATGCGTTATTTTTATGTACTATATTGGTTATAAAAAGTGTCAAGTCTAGACTTAAACAAATGAGAGGCATTTAACTGAGAATATATATGAAGAAAAGCCAACAGTATTTTAAATGCATTTGCAATTGTTAATAATCCTGTCTGTATGGCATATGCAATTTTCATAATCGAAGCCCATTAATTGCTAATGCTGTTTCAAATTTATAAGAGATGCTTGTATGCATTTTGCTGGCGTTATATGACAAAGCTGTAGCATTGATATTAGTATATCGATTTCTTAATGTAACATATTATAAAAGGTGAGCCATCCTTCCGTCAAATAGATGGACTTGACATTTAATTTACATTATAAATATAATACAATCAATTCTTCTTGTGTAAAAACCATTTGCTCAAAATGAAATTGCTTCCTGAACTTCACTTTGCTGTAATTTTGTACATACTATATGAAATAATGTACAAATTTTTAACTCAATCTCAAAACCTGACTCTTAAATTTTTTTATAATTTTAGTACATGAATAGCAATTATTATTTTACATGCAAATATAAAGTCAATAATAAAATCATTATTATTATATTGTTTGTAGTTGTACAAAATTACAGCTAGATAAATGTACTGTGTGGAAAAGTTATCTGTAAAAAATATAATGCTGTGCATTAAAAAAACAAGAAAGTTTCTCACAAAATGTATTTCATGCTTAGAATGCTAATGTTGAAAATATTCAATATTATACATATCTCATATATTCATATTACTACAATATATCCAAGCTGTGGAGATATTATGAGGATTTCTTCAGATAGTGAGTGAGATTTAATTTGGGACACAGCATCCTTGCCTAGAAGATGCTTGTTTACACTGGCCGAAGATTTGGAGCAACCCAGGAAAGTTATATTCATATTTGTATTTAAGTGCAACTTTATATTTTAACTAAATAACTATGTAGCAATACATACTGATTGAGTTGGTTTGCATTGCGTTTTTTGGGATTATTAAGGCTATGTGCTCTGCAAATGGTGCAATCTTCAGTATTCAGATACTGATTCAGAAATAGGTTTAGTGCAACTTATTTAGTATATAGATTGACATGTCTCTCATGTCATGACTTAAACAAATGCTACACTTATTAGTCCTTTTGCCAATACTGACTTTGACTAACAATTTTATTAAATTTGATACAAGTTTTTTCCTACTAGTTAATATATACAATCATTGTTGCTGTTTTCTGATTCTGATTGATTTGAAAAGGGTTTGTTTGTTTTGAAATATAAACAGAATACTCCTTTACATATATTTTAATATGTGCAATTTCTTACATTCTTACATATATTTGATTGTTACAAAAAAGCTTAGTTTCTTTATGAGTATTATATACAATTACAAATTCATTACTCCAACCAAGCGCCTCTGCTGGCAACCGAAGTAAACCTTATAGTGTTTCATTAAAATTCCAAAATAACTGTACATGATTTATCTTTGCGAATTTTCAAATGATTAATACACGAAGAGCTTGTTTTATATGTATAATTTTAATTCGGTAAATGAGCAACTGCTTTCTTGTCTTACTGTGAACCCTATTTGTTAATGTTAGTCAAGTGCCTATTTTGCTTATGCTTTTTGTTCACACAGTTTATTATTGTATTCACTTATATTTTTTTTGCAAGATAGTGATAGTGATTGTTAATTACTCCTGTTTTTATATTATATTGTTTATATATAGCTATCCAGTCAGATAAAACGTATATGTAATTTTTTAACAAATACTCTTTCAAGAATATTTGATGTAGTTAATATTAAAGGCCATGGATGTCTAGACATTTCTAGAAGTTTCTATCTAGCCTTTTGGGTAAGAACATGTTGAGCTTAGGAGGATTGATAAGGCAAATCTAAAAATAATTAACAACTTAAACAAAGGTAAGGTATTTGAGATAGTTAAACATACTTTTTTTTATTTTTCCTATCAAAATTTATTTCTGTGATCATTTTAGTTTAATGAACTATGTATCATCCAGAATAGGTTTCAGAATTAGGTATTATTACCATGTACTGTGCAATGTAAGATTAAAATTAAATATTTTCTAATAAACATTACAGGAAAGATCTCATCAGTGCTATGAAACTTCCGGACTCAGAACCACTAACTTCAAGCGAGTACTGGGTCATCACTGATACATGGAAGCAAGACTGGGAGAGGGGTGTACAGGTTCCTGTGAACCCTGATTCACTCCCTGCACCCAAAGTAAAAATCATTGACAATCCATATCCACCCAATTTTCAACAATTCAAATTGTAAGTCAAATTTTCGACAATAATTTTCAAATATATTAAATGATAATAGAAAAGAAAATTTACTATATATATTTTCTGTTACAGACCCAAGGATAAATACATTCACCTGACTCGTGATTGTAATTACCAACCTGACAAACATTATCTAAGCAGCACGCCAGCCCGTGCAGAAGCTGCTTGCAACTATGATCTGGACGCTACGGATACTGCGTGGCTGAAATTACTGAACGCTGAAAGAGCAAGAGCTGGTGCACCTTCTGTATCAGAAGATCAGCTAGAGAAGGTCATCGAAGAGCTTGAGGTATTTGAATTTTTTTATAACACTTGCTTACTGTGCATGATAAGTTATTTAACCTTTCCTCTGCTACAATGGAACCACACGTAATTAATACAGCTGTAAGTAAAGGAACTCAGTATTGTGTGACCGAAGGTCAATTCTTGGCTGAAGCCTAATATTTAGCCATCGCCACAACTTTCTGCCAAAGCTGAAACCCAAGGTTTAATAAAATCCATAAGAAAATTAGTTCCAAATGGTCTAAAGTGAAAGTGATACAATTACTTGTCAAGATAACATTTTGAAATAATTTAAATTTCAATCACATCTTACCTTTGCACTTCATCATCTCTATCGCTGTATCGTGCAATTTTTGGCCGAATGTGGCCAAAGCCGAAGCTGAAGACTGGGTCAGACACTAGTAATGGAGAATGTGTCAAAGCGTACAGATATATTGACATGATAATTTAAAAAGTTTAGACTTTAGATCATTTATGGTTTTATAAATTCTACTTTCTAAATTCCAAAACATTGTTTATATGTTTCATGGTGATCCTATAAGCTATAGGGTAATTCCATGTAAAAGTCTACCAAGAATGCAAACATTATATATATATATATATATTATAACAAAATACTCAGTATGGTAGCAATACTGTAGTACTTATAGTTTTCACTGATAACTATTATGTATTTTCGTAATACTGATGTTTTTGCGATAGCATCATAAGCATCAACTGCTAGCACGATTTGCAATGGAGCTTTAATTACATTTTTATAACCAAAGTTTCTTGTATTATGGTTTGCTATACATCATTACCCTTGCTACCGACTTACCGATAAATAGTCGGTAATGTATGTAATAAGTATATACATATATATAAATAAATAAAATATATATATAAAAACTTACATTATGGCGATGTCAAAAAAAATCTAAACTTTAATACATATGTTTGGTTTAAAAGAAATCAATTAGGAAATTTATCGCAAAAGCAAATTTGAATGTTAATATTGTCTTGTCTGCTAAGAACAAGATATGAAAAAGTTTATTCTGATGAAAAATCAGAAGATGAGAAGTATAATCCAATGATTGATGACTCTCTGGATTAAAGTAGCTAACGCTTATGCTTCTTTGTTTAGAGCTGATAAAAAAGATATATCTTTTCATCTATTTATAGATATTTTAATTAATGAATGTTAATTAAAATTTTATGTGATATTTTCATTTTTCAAATTTTACTCAAAAATAAAATTGTAGTACTTTAATAATTGTAAAATGGTTTATAAAGTCTCTACACTATCCTCCAAGATTCGTTTGTAAGGTTTCTTTGAGAAATACAATTATTTTGCATTACAAAGTGACAGTAGTATCAGTCACGTTTTTTTTTCAAATAAATTTGATTCTTAAATACTGAGGTTCTTAATTTGTTTTTAAATTTTTAATCTTCCAACTGTTTGTTTTATATATTTCGGCACCAAATTCAATTTAAAATTATAAAACTTGTACAGAGGAAGATATTCCTAGTTTAAAAACACTCAAACATCTGTTCCTTTGCATGTAGTGTCAGTCACATTTACATGTTTGTAACGTAGTCATACATCACAAAGTTTTATGGTCACTTTTTATATTACAGAGGACTGATTGTAGAATCAACTATATAATCATACTCAAAACTAAAACCCTTGATACATAACATGAAGTAGTAAATTATAGTATATATAATATGAAGCAAAATAACACGCGTTTTGCGTCAAATGTAGTGTCGGTCACAAATTGAATTACCCATATGTACAGCGCTATCTAGGGGTGTACTACAATAAAGTGGCTAGCATAGAATTAACTTCATTAGACACATTTAGTTTTGTTAGATTATAAAAATAGGTATATGGTTAATCTAGGGTACTTATGTTAAAAAATATATATAAAAGGTATTAGAAGTAATTTTAATTTCAAAATCATTTTGAAATATTAAAATATAATGGTTACAACTTCTTCACTTATATAAACTTGTATAAATAAGTATTATTTTTTGTCCTCTAAACAATTTGAAAGTTTTTTTTACCCATAATAAATAAATGGGTAGCCATTTTGTAACAGGAAACCAAATATACAATATAATATATAATCTTATATGTGTAACACTTTCAACAAAACGAATATATTATCATTTAAGGACATTTGGAAAAGGGATATCATACAGTCTAACATATATTTTCAACATATAAGGTAACATATATTTTCAACATATCTATCCCATATCACAATACAAAATATGTATTGTGAAATGTCTAAAAACTGCAAAAAATCATGAACAAACATCATAGTGCTTAAATGCATTAAATATAATGTTTATATGCATTAAAACATTGCCTTAAAATGATTTATTTATTGATATCATTATATGCTTAGGCTTTGGTGGGATAGTTCTGATATAAAGGAAAGTAAAGTAAAATGTTTGAATTTGCTTTTCATGTCATAACTTTTATAACATGTCTTATCTTTGAAAAATATTAAACATATTTCCCTGTTTAAAATATTAATAAACGTGTATGCATCATATTAAATAAAAACAACATATTTTCAATTGTGTAATAATTGAAAGTACAAGTGAAAATTAATAATGTTAGGTGACATATTAATTTCAAATTTTAATAGAAATAAGCAAGCCTAAGGCTGATTTTTATGGGATATGGTTTAGATATTATGCCCATTACATAACATTTAAGTAATAATACTTAATTAACACAATATTTTCATGAATTGTATCTATTGTAAAATAATTGGAAAAAGCTTGGTATGAGAATGAGCTTTTCTGTTATCTTTAATTTTGGAATTTGACATTTTCTCTATTTATTTATACAGATATTGATAGTGCTAGTTCACTTAAATATTTGTTTTTATAAACATTTTCTTTTATCAACGTGTTTATAAAAGAAACACTCTCCAATCCAATTTCACCATTGAGGTGAAATTGGTGAACTTATCGCATATGTGAGATGCTTAAATGAAAATGATAAGATTAGAGGGGAATTAATGAAAATACATTAAATATTTGGTTATATAATTTACAGCAATGTGGTTCAAAAGGATCGTATAATGCTAAAAAGCATCGTCTTCCGGTAAACTTTTGGGATGGGTGGAAAAATAAAAACAGTATATATAACTTACTAGGAAAAAGGGAACAAAGAAATACAAAAATAGATTGAAAAAAAAAGAAAATAAGTAACATTTAAGTTTTAAAAATACAAGAATAAAAGAATATGCGATGGTATAACTATGATTATAAATTGTTAAATTCCACTTATTAATTTTGTTTCATATGCTGCTTGTTAAATGTACTGTCTGCTAGTAAAGCCTAATACTTACACGGTACATACATTCTTAAAATCTTAGTTATATATTTTTTTATGTAGCTTTAAATCATTGATGTAACACATACTTGTAAATAAAAAAGGTTATTTTTGTCCATTTAATTATTCCTAATTTACTAAAAATATTTTGAACGTAAACAACTTATCGATTTGCGAAATAAATAAAACTTGCCTGTTTACGTGCAAATATTATTAAAGATGTCGCAGAAGATGTTATCAAACTGTGAATTCTACGACATGGTTCTAGTGTACATCACGACCTGTTTGACGCCTGAAGGGCTATACGATTCTGAAGTCATATGGCGACTGGAGATAAGGACAAAAAATAGTGTTTTGTCACATTACCTTAGTGCAGTAAAACAAATAATAGACAGTGAATACGCGGAATTGTTGGATTGGCCGCGGGGTTTTATGCTGAGGCCTCCATGGTCGTCGCATCATACGCGTGTGATACAGACTCTGATTTCTTGTCGCGTGGGAAATGATACGACTCGTGTATTTCAATTATGAAGCCCAGAGTTTAGATGAACTCAAGTCAAAAATAGTAAGTGAATTTGAGTCCTTAAAACAGGGCAGTGTCTTTTATTGGATTATAAAAAACAGGAGAAAATAATTTTTAAATTAATTGTTACGCTTTTTATTTGCTTAATGACGAGGTATATTATAATTTTAAACTAATCCTTGAAGATATTATTTTTTAAAAAAGCTGTAAACTCAATAATTATACGACTCAACCACCATCACTAAAGGTCGTATGGTAAAACTTGCGCAGTAGTGTACGCATACATGTTAGTATTGAAAAATAGTATGAGTGTATGTTTTTGTGCGCGGCGACGCACGGCGCAAGCGCATCCCGCAGTTCAGTCTACTTTATTGCCTACATAATTTTGGGAAATTATCAGAATAAAATCCATTTAGGTAGTCTACATAAAACAATTGATTGACGGCATAATTGTACTAGCGCCGTTGCATAAGGTAGATTCAGTGAAACACTTTTTTTTTACTGAACACGACCAAATGTCTTGTGTATTTTAATTAAAAAATAAAACGGCAAAAATGTGTATTGTGTAAAATAATTGTATTTATACATTAATATGTTAGACTCTTTATCATTTCTTTATTGTTTCAGGTGCGGACTTGGGATAAAATCCAGGCTATCATAAGGTCTGAAGAAGGGTTAGGAATCGAATACGACGAAAATGTAATTTGCGACGTATGCCGATCTCCAGATTCCGAGGACGGCAATGAGATGGTGTTCTGTGATTCATGCAACATCTGTGTGCATCAAGCTTGTTATGGCATTACTGTTATCCCAGATGGTAAATATGTTGTTATTTGTTAATGTAAAAACTAATTTACAGCTTAATGGTTTTATAGAACTATTTATTTAGTCTTAACGAAATTTATGTGATATTCGTCTTTAATTACAGGGCAGTGGCTGTGCAGACCTTGCGGAGCTGGCGTAAAACCGATTTGTGCGCTCTGTCCTAATTTGGGTGGAGCAATGAAGTGTACACCATCAGGGCACAAGTGGGCCCACGTAAGCTGCGTTCTTTGGATACCCGAAGTTTCTATTGGTTGTGCTGAAAAAATGGAACCTATAACCAAAATAACTTCCATACCGGCATCTCGCTGGTCTTTAGTATGTGTATTGTGTCGCGAACGAAAGGGGGCTTGTATTCAATGCTCTGTTAAAACTTGCAAAACAGCGTATCACGTTACATGCGCATTTAAGCATGGCTTAGAAATGCGAGCAATCATTGAAGATGAAAATGCTGATGATGGTGTTAAACTGAGGTCATACTGTCAAAAACACAGCGTGAACTCTAAGAAAGAGAAGTGTCCAGGTTCTGGGTCGGAGGAGGAGGAAGTGAAGAGAAAACGTCGTAAAGATATGACATCGGAAGAAAAAACGCAAGCTAGGGCTGCGCGATTACAGGAAATCGAACGTGAATTTGATCGACACGTCAGTGTCAAGGATATAAGTTCGCATCTACTGGAAGTTGATCAAGATGCCATCAATTACATCTATAATTACTGGAAATTAAAAAGGAGAGCAGGACACAATCGTCCTCTTTTACCACCTAAATCAGATGATAATGAGCTTTTAACACATAGGCAAGAGCAAGCTGATCTCGATAAAATGAAAATGTTTGTTCAACTGAGGCAAGACCTAGAAAGAGTGCGTAATTTGTGTTATATGGTAAGCAGACGCGAAAAACTTTCTCGTTCGTTCTTTCGTATGAGAGAACAAACATTTCACAAGCAAGTAGCTGTATTGACAACTGATCAATCTATGCCTGGCCCAGATCTACAAGCCATTATTGAAGCTAACCATGGGCCTTCTATTTATGATAGATTATATTCTCATCCAAATGCTCCAGATCACAAAAATGGATTCGAAGCTCTTCTTGCACGTATTGCACCCCAAGACTCCAGCGATGAGAAGAAACCTATAAGAGACAGAAATGGTCTAATTAAAGGTCAAAAATCAGCCAATCCTTATAAAAAGCTTTATGTTAACGGATCACGTCGAAATGAAAGTATGTACAGTGGACTTTCGAGTGAAGAAAGTGCTCCTGAAATAAGTCGATCTACAAAATATCGCGGCAGGGCCATTGGCTCTAGCACTGACGAAGATGTAAAGAAAAACATCATATCACCAAAGAAGAAGGTGTCTCCTAAAACAAAAGCTAAAAAGCTACCGAAGAAACCTGAAAGGAAGAAAAAGAAAGTGCCACCATCCAAAGCTTTGGTTGATAGTAGCAGTGATGATGAAGAAATTAAGTCCAGAATGAAAAAAGATAGATCACGCAGCAAGACACTGCAGCAAATGGAGAAAGAGATGACTGCTGGAAAAATGGGTCAGTCAGGATCAGATAGCGATGATTTGATGCCAATGAGAACTACAAGGAATAATAAGTTTCCAATTGACATTTATTCAGATAGTAGTGAGGAGACATCTGCTAAAGAAGACATTAAACCGAAGTTGGAAAAAATAAAAATAGAGAAGAAGGCAGAAAGGGGTCGCCCTCCTAAATCGCCCAAAGATTGTGATTCCCAACAATCATTACCACGAACCAAAGCTGCCATGAAAGAGTTCATCCCTTCTCAAAGTGAAAAGAAGGCACCTGCTACTGATGAAAAACCTCCACCTAAGAAAAGGGGAAGAAAACCCTCAAACAAAGAGAAGAAACCAGCAATTAAGACTCATGTCTCGGATGATGAAGGTCCAAGTAACAGTAAGCTTCTAAGTAAAGATGACGTTAAAATCTCTAAGCAGAAGGATAACCCATCTGATTTGATTGTACCTCAAAGGCAAGCAGCTAAAAAAGCTTCAGAAAACATGAGGTCCACAACAGTTGTGAAAAAAGAAGAACCTGGAAGCGAAAAACAGCAGGTCAGTGGCGATGACGCCAAAATAAAACCTAAAATAAAGTCAAGAGGTAAAGAAGCAAAAGAAATCCTTGCCAAAGTTGTAAGGAAGAAATTAATAAAAGATCAAGAAAAAGAACCAATTGCTTACGTACCACAAAGGCAAGCAGCTAAAAAAGCAGCAGCTCATATTAAGAGCGGTCTGGGTACTAAAGCCCCTGTCCCTGAAAACTCTGACGTGGATAAAAGGAAAGATAGCGAAAAATCTGATTCTACAAAATTGTCTCCTAAGAAGGAAGACGTGAAACGTTCCAAGACTCCACAAAATGAAAGTTCTAGTTCATCGTCAAATTCCAGTAGCAGTAGTTACACGTCATCGTCCAGTTCTGACGACGAACCAGAAAAACCAACAACAATGAAACCAACTGCTAAGGCGCGGGAAATTAAACCAGCTGTTAGAAAGCTCTCAATGTTTTCACCACCGGGGACTAGGCCGACAGTGGACTTGCCCTTTCTTGACAAGGTGTCAAGACCATTGTCTTCAACAAGTGCCTCGAGTGATTCTGAGAGCTCTAGAGGGTCGAGATTCTCCGGATCCGAAAGTCCATCTCCTAAACGTCCCCGTAGACGTCGAAAAGGCAAAAGCATCTCTATTGAAGTATCCCCTCGCAAGGCCCCTGACAAGAAGCTTAAAACTTCCGAACGGGAGTCCGAGTGCAGGGTATCATCACCGACTATTGAAAGAGAGGAATCAAACCGACCCAGTGTTGCGCGTGCTGCCACGCGTGCTCGGACCAGAAGCACTACTACAAGCGGAAATATGCCTAATAAGTTTGACCCCCGACCGAGAAAATCATCTAAAGACGACATCAGTATTGCCTCTACATCAAGTAAAACTCCCAAAGAGAGCAGCCAGCCCAGTAAACTTCCAACTCCGAAGCGGAAAGCGGACGAGGAGATAAAGAAGGAAATTAAAGATGTTACGATACCTGTGGAAAGTTCTAAAAATGATAACAAGAAAAAATGTGCACAAAGCAAGGCGCGCAGTGTTTCCATTGAAGATAAAGAAAAGGTTAAGTCACTGGAAGCTGAAATTCCTGTTGTTCCTAAAATAAGCCCAAGGAAAAGTACAGAGACTAAGCACAAAATTCTTACTAGCAGGAGAATGAGTGTAAGAGATATTCCTGTAAAAGATACTTTAACTTTATCTGGAGAGATATCAGTTTCCATTAATAAAACTAGGAGACTAAGTAAATATGAAAGTTCTATTTCCGATCGTCACGATAGTGTGTCACCTGTTAAGAAAGTAAACGTAACCACTGAGCGTTCACCTCAAAAGTCGGCCGTGAATATACTTGACAAGACAATTACCTGCACTATAGGTGATGACTTTGAAGACCATGATAAAAATTGGCCAAAAGCTCCACATAGTCCAAAAATTCCGCTGCCGCCTGTCGATAAACCTGGTGGTCATGACAATTACATGACAGAAGATAAGTCAATGGACTCAGATTCCGCAGATAAAAACAGCATTAAGATGATAGCTAAAATACAAGCTAATCTAAATGAAAATACCATGATCAAGTCACCTAAGACCCCAATGGATGCAAGAACAATCACTATGGATCCAATTGATGTTGAAAACCCAATTGTCAGAAAACGTAGATGCTCTATTTTGGATATTGAGAAGAAATTTTTGAACCAAGACACAAATCTTGAACAGGGTGTAGAAATTTCAAAAAGTGCAAAAATCCCATCAGTTGTCAATCAATTTCCCAACCGGGCAATATTTTCGCCCCAGTCTAAAGATAATGAATATTTTGCATTTGATATGATGGCTGTTGATGACGGTTTTAATAATGAGGACATGATAAAACCTTTTACTTCTTATCCAGAATTCTTTTTCAAAGAAGATACTAAGGATCAAGGTGCTCAGGAAACTTTAAATTTGGTTGATAGGCTTAGAATGCAACTGAGCACTAAAAAACCACCATCAGTTAATTCCCAGGACGATATAGATGTTGGTGGTGATGGGGATGACAAAGATCAGCTAAATGAAGATAAAAGTGGCATCCTGAAACCAGAAAACACTGAACACGAAGTTCCAATTAAAAATAAAAATATCACACACACAGAGGTACATGACAAAACATCTCATACAGTAGAAACAGATACTATAGTACTTGATAATGAATCATCTATGCTAACATCAAGAGATGGTTTGAATAAGAAAGCGAAATCTGTTTCTATTGAAAATAATGAAAAATGGTCAGATGTACCTTTACCTCAAAACGAACCTGGCTTGGAACACATGGACGAATCAAAGTATGATATTCCGGGTTCGTACAGTGAAGGCGGAACGGAGCCCAATACTCAGCAATCAGATGTGCGGTCGGTTTCTGAAGTTGGTGATACAATATCTTTATCGAAGCAAAGCGACGACTCGCAATCTTTATCGGTAGTCGATCACTCCGTACATAGTAATGATGTGGAACTGACCCAAGATAACCAAAACTATGAAAACAACAACTCTGTAATACATTCAGATTGTGCAACAATATCATCTCCATATCAAGAATCAAAATGGAGAGAAAGTAAAATAACTACGCGGAGATCTTCAGCTTCCAGTACAAATTCTGAGGCATCGATTTGTTCACAAAAAGTGAATATTAAGTCCCATCTTAACACCAGAGATTTGCATCAAAGCAATGTGATTCCGGAAATAGATCCGTATCCACCATTACCGCCGTATCCTTGTCGAGTGGAGCCGCAGTTACCGTCATTCACGAGTTATCCTTCACAACCGTCACCGTTTTTGGGCGCAATGGGATCTTTACCGCTATTTGCGGCGGGTGCTTGTGCGTCGTCGCAATTGCAATTGCCTTCACCTGCGCCTGGACTGTATGCACCTGGCCTCGCATACCATAGGCCCCCTCATATACAACCATTGCCTGAACCTGCATTTACTACGTTGTGTGCTGCCGCATTCACCTCTTCATCTCAAAATATAGCATTGACCACTGCTATGATAGCTCCGCCGACTCCGAAACCACTAGATTCTCCTCGAGATGATAATGACGCCTCTGGAAGTGACAAAGCATCTATACACGTTGTATCCAGTCCGAGCATAAGTGTGGACTCTTACAATGAAGCGAGCAACACCAGGGCTCCTACCAAATTATCCAATGATAGCGACGAAACCAATTTAAGTACAAACACGCAAGAACCCAAATCTCCATCGAAATCTATTAAGTCTATGACCAGATTCCCGGGGAAATCTCCTGGTAAAAGCCCAGATATATCACCGAAACAGAGCGATTCTAGCAAAAGTAGCAAACGATCCAGTAATAGAAGTAGTAGGAGTCACCGCGGCCGTGGGCGGTCTAAAAGTCGTGGACACGGATATTCCTCTACTGATTTTTCAGGCAATTCTATTCAAAGTAAACTAGTTGGAACAGTGTACGACTTTGACGAAGAAATTGCCAATGACGGCGTTGACATAAAAGCACTAAGAGAAAGACGAAAATCGATCGAAGGACGAGAAGATCGATCAGAACATTCTTATAAGGATTCATCACAGTCTCCAAGTGTGGTGAGTCCTAAACAAACAAACAAGCGACCTGCAACAGAGACTAAGGAAGTCAAGCCTCCTACACCTGAGGTTTCTGAACAATCACAATCTCCAACAAATAACACCACTGAACGCGCTGCTGGTTTTTCAGATGTCAGACCAGTTTTACCAGGACCCGTAGATATGCGAACGTATTCTTTCGAAAATCCGGCTCCTGCTCCTGGCGATGCTATTCACAGTCATCTGTTAGCATTTGCTAGTGGGACAGCTGATCAACAATTAGCTGATATAGATGAGGAAGTTGAAAAACAGCTCCATACGGAATTGATGGCTAGCAAGCCAGAACCTGGCTCTCCGCGATCAGCGATTGCTGCTGTCGTTAGTGAACCCATAAAAGAACCTTTTACGCCTCAACTACCAAAGGTCTCGCTCTCAGATTCTAGAAATCAGTTAAAAGTTAAAATTAAGGGTCCATTTTTGGATGCCAACTATTCAACAAGTTCGGTTCAACCAGTGGTTCCCCAGCCACCTCCTCCCGTACACGAATCTAATATAAACCTTTTCAGTGCATCTAGTAGTGCCTCGTCGTCCATGATGACAGGATCTACTAATTTAAGACGCATGCGTAAGAAGGAGCTATTACGGCAATACTGGACACAAGATATGAATATGGATGACCCAGCTAATACGTCAACCATAGGAGTGCAACCTCCTCCGGCCGCACCTCAACCATTAGGTAGAGCTGTAATAACTATTCCGAAAGCAGTTGCATCCATGACAAGTATACCTACAAGAGAAGATTATAAAATAACCGACACACCCGTTGAAAAGAAGAAACGAAAAACAACAAGTGGTCTGTCTCGAGAATTACGACATTTGGAAGTTAGTATGAATGATGATGTCGATGCTACAGACGATATGAAACTGTCAACGATAGCCGGAACTTCTAGCCAAATGCATAAGAGGCGAGGTCGTGTATCTACTAAGCCTAATACATCAAATGCTACATCTCCGGTTGCACCGAAACTCAAAATAAAAATACGTTCAAACGTTGTTCAGCAAGTAAGTGAGGAACCACCCGGATTCCAATTCCGGCCTCCGAAGAAACGATTAACAAGCAAACCTATGCCCAATTTTAAAGATTTACGTCGCGAGAGTATGAAATACCGACGTAAAGTAATGGCAGATTTCGAAGAGGACGAAAAGACAAAGAAGTATAAAACAAACAAGAGCGAAAAGAAAAAGAAGAAAAAAGACAAGAAGGATAAATCGGAGAAGGAAAAGCTACGAGTGATTAATAGTGAAAGTGAAAATGCAACTAAGTTGATAATTAAGATAAAGCGAACAAAGGAGGAGGAGATTAGTGAGAGAGCGAGCGGTAGCGGGGTTGTGGGTGCGGTCGCCGCGGCCCCCGAGCCGTCCGTCGACCCCTTCGACTATGACCCGACTGCGCGAGACCCGTTAGCTATCGACCCCCCCGTTTGCTCCGATAACTCCGGTACTGTGCGGAAAGTACGAACTGCTAAAGTGACCCCTATCCGATTAAAATTAGCTCGCAGCTCGCAGGGATCGGGCTACGTGATGAAGGAGACGAGCGAAGGGCCGTCGCAGAGCGGTGTGCAAGCCTCGCACGGCGCCCCCGCCTCGCCGTTGCCCGTCGCTGTTAGTAAACATTGTGAAGTGAGATGATATAAACCGGACAAAAAAAGGAAAAAAAAATCTAAACGGTGAACTCTCCTATATTAGAGTCAGCGTACAATTACAGTGTACAGTAACTTTTAAGTATAAATGTCTGTATATTTTAAATATAACGTTACGTACATCTATTAATGTAGCTAATCATATTATTTATTTGTATAAATGGGAAGCTCAATGTTTAACTTAAAGTTACTCTAAGGTGTATAAATACTTTTGTGCATTGAGTGATGCACAAGTAAATCCTAAAATATTGTATCACCTTTACATGTTTTTGTTAATGTTATCTTTGTTTACTATGTGTGCCTCTTTATATTGAATCTCATTAACATAATTTCATAATATTTTGTTGTCATGGAACAATATTCGTATCTGATATATGAATATATTTATTATCACAATAGACATCACAGTCTTCTTTCAAATTTATAGTCGTAACAACTACAATTTTTTGTTTGTAATGTGGCTGGATATTGGATGACTTTTCACTTTGCATAACAATATGTATATTAATTAATTATTCCCATTTTGATGTCTTTTAAAAAATTTAAATTTTATTTCATATTAGTTTTGAAGCTGGACTTCAAAAAATGCTTGTCTTTATTACATATTATTGTTTTATGATCTTATTATTTCTTGTATACTTGCCTGATTGTTTATAGAATATATTATTTCATAATTTATGCAACATTACGACCAAAATTATTTATATGTAATGCTTAAATATAAATATTCGTAATACTTATTTTTATATGCGTATTTGTTATTGTTGGAAACCGGATAATGAAATCCAACTAAATATAATGACAACTTTATTTCGATACTCTGTTTATTCCAGTTAGTGATTTTTGTTTGGTATTTTTTAATATTTTAAGTAAGTTTCAAAGTGTTCAGCCGATTCACTGCCAGCCATCGTTTGAATCAAATCAATTTTTAACATTTTCAGTGCGCTAATAATTTGTATCCACCAAAGATTTATAACCATGGTTACTTTGCAGAAAGGGCATTATTAACTTTCACTGTTATCATCTTAATTAACACATTGCTTGATCATCTTCAAATTTCTGGGAAAATCAGTCTTTCGGTCTCAAGAAATAGTTCTCAAGATAGTTACAAATCGAATGAATATACGACTAAAGCTTTTTGTAGATATTTTTCTACAAAGCAAAATTAAGTATAACTATATGTGTTTGCCTTTGTGTGAAGCAATATAGATATATAATATATGTGTATGTTTTTTTAACATTAAGTATATTTGTCGCAATTTGCATATCATTTTGACAACTGTAATTTATAGGTAAGGCTTATTTGAAATTTTAAAGAAACTGTATTGGACTGATTTATTTGCATATTTACTTTGGTGTAAGCCAAACATTCAATACTATGTGCAATATTTGGCAATACTCATTGTATAGTCACGGTTGAGTGAACCTAGTTTGGGATATTTTAGTTGATAAGTGCATCACAGTCACTTTTGTAGTAATCGTCATTCTAAAATCATTCTTCTCCCACTGTAAATAATGATGCAAACTTGTGCTCGTAGGACATTGAGCGACTACTTTCATCATACACTTGAATATTTATGATCTGCAAAATTGAAAATAATAGATGAGTGACTCTGTTTTGATCACTGCTCTATATTTATTTATGGTGCTATTTATGGTATTTTTTGTAGACTTTCATAAATAATATAAATTAATCACATTTATAAATGAATTTAGTTTTAACCTCTTTAGGTTGTAGGTATATAATCAATAGAATTTTAAAATTAATTAATATTATCATTTAAGGAAAAAGATAAAAAAATAGATTATCAGCATCTATTTCACAGTCATCTGTTTATACGCAGTAGAATTGATCATTTTCTCTGTTTACCAAGCTATTGAAAATATTGGAGTCGCTCATTGCCGTATGGAATGCTTACTAAGTTATTAAATATCTGTCTTGTACGGTAGAACAAAAAGTAATATTTCCGAATTTATCAAGTAAATTAAATATAAGTATATCATTAAGATACTTTTAAAGTAGCAAGGCTGTTTACAACCTTAGTATTGGTTGTTCGAATTTTAGGATACTTGTAATGGCAGTGGCCTCTGATGGTGACAATTGTAAATAGCAGCATCTGTATAATCGAACGACCAATACGAAGCAGTTTGCATAATAAATTAATATGCCATACATTATTTCAAATCATTTATTTTACGATTAATTGTAATTATTTGCTCGCACATAAAAATCGCAATTAATATGTAGGTAATATTTTTATTAATCTGGGCTTACTGTTTAAATTTATCGAAAAATAAATTTAAATGTATTTGAATAATAACAAAGACATTAAATCGTAAAGAGTAAAGATAACATAATGTAAATAGGATTATACTGGGATAGCTCTTTTGTAAATATGATCTTAGGAAACATTTGGCAGTTTTATTCGCAAATTCATTGTATCTTCTAGACATCTAAAAAGTACGTTTTTTTACGTAGCAAGTACATTTCGACCTAGCGATGCTACGTTTATGATTACTAGCGTAAAAGAACATCATTTATATCTTAATGTTCCTCTTCATTATAATTTGTTCCAAATATTTTTAAGATTCGTAAAAATGAATAAATATGAAACGTTCCTTTCATGTTTGAAATATTAAACTGTCGGACTAGTGCACTCGAATTCGAAGCAGTCGTAATAACTTCTTGTGTAAGAAATAATTTTATTTTACTAAAAAAAGTTTTGGCATCTTAGATCTTTAGTAGGTGCTTACAAGTGTAGATCACTTGTATGCGGTACATTTAAGGAAGTCATCATATGTAGCATCACTAACCACACGTTTGTTGAGATCCGGTTCGGTCCAGTTATACTACAAAAGTGTAATGTTGTGTTGTCCATTATTCATCGTATTCCCAGATTAATTTCTAGTTACAGGTATGCAATTTGAACATAAATGGTCACTACAGGCCATCAGTAATTCAACCCCAACATAAAGAGATCGAATTTAAACAGAATTTGATGGAGTAAGTCGTCTCACTTGTCATATTAAAGTATTTGAACAGATCAATGTTGACCGTAGTAATACATGGAATATGTTCTAAACCCGACAGAAAACTAACAGATGTGCGTGTTATTTTTATTCGTCCTATTTCCTAATCCACCTGTTTATTCGTCACACCTCGTTGGGGGTGACGAATAAACAACAACTTCTATTGTTGTTAGCACTCTTATTATAGACTCCAGATTGCTGTCGATCGATTTTAGAGGCCCTCGAGTGTTAGGTAAAGAATTCGATTCGATTCGGTCTTCGCTAAAACATTTCGGCATTTAAATAACTCTTGTTTGAAACTGAAATTACACAGGCATTTATTTATAAAATATTTTAATTTGATCACCAAGCACCAAGAAGAGAAACATTCCATATATAAATCGGTACTAGTGAGCTTTCCTTTTATTTGTAGATGTTTGGTAATCTACACATAAGATATGTATTGTTTTTAACAAGGCAAATAATTATCGAGTGCGATGGCCTTAACTTCAATTTCTTTTATCAGAGATGATGGTGTAATTGAATGTAATCTAACTTAACAAAATATTTGCACCTATTATATAGTTCTGTTAAAATTTTCCATAGTGAGGTTTAATTAATACGTCGAAAGGATTTAAATGTACCTTACATTTATATCCTTACTTACTACATGATAACTGGACTGTTACTAGTTCTACCAACCGGACCAATAACCGAACTACTGGTACTAGACGAAATTTTACGGAAAATTAAAAAAAAAACAACTGTTGTCAAAATTTATGTATACTTTTCAGTTATACTCAGCAAAATAGTAAAACATTTTCATCAATTTTGATGAAATCTTTTATTTAGATTAAAATTAACAGTGACGTCTTCGGTGTAGGTGCTAACAAGATAGACGTATATTTGTTTTTTTTTTTTTTTTTTAATAAATTACAATTTCTATATGAGAAATACCACCTGAAAGTATGCCATCGACTGGATTCCAAATATTCCATTTCTTTAACGGTTATCTAATTTTACTGTGTAACTTTACTCCGTTTTATTGAAATTGTTTAATGATACTGTGGGCTTTTAATTACTATAATATCCAACAAATCTTTTGTAAAATATCACATTTCAAACATAACCATTTGTTACCATAACTTACAAATAACTCATAATATTTATTATTAACTAATATTACCGACAGCGGAAGTCATAGTAACTTATGTACATAGATTTGTGTAATAATGTATAAATTATTCGTTTTTAATTTATAAATGTCGATACATAATATTTTGTTATTTTAAGTGAGACTGTCCTATCACATTTATTTGTGCTTACATTTGTGAACACCAACAATTTGTCCAACTTATACTTACCATTGTTTTTGACACATTTTTACGAGCAGGTTATTTTCATTGTATTATCTTGTACAAATTTGGTGTCTTAGCGCTCCATTTATTCTGATTTTATAAATATTATAAATGTCTACTTTGATAATGAGATATAATTCCTTGTAAAATATTTTGTGATTACGACCTAATTCAGCGCGGGCTCGGAGCAAGTAACAATTGTAAATAAATAGATGTTAATAACAATATTAATATAATATAACTTTAATGATGTACGTTAATGCGAGTGAAGTTCTCGAAGAACACGTAACGGCGGTTGAAAACGCTAAGAACCGTTAACGTTTGCGGTCGAGTAGTGTAATTGACGAACCCCAAATTAGAGCTTAATTGTAATGTAGTCACTTTGAATATTATTTTATAAATCGTAGCGTAATACGATAATATATCGTGTATTTAGTCTTAGACGATGCATGCACTAACACAGATGTAAACAATGTTTTAAAATGAGTATAAACTAAGCCCGTAAGCACTACGCTTAAGTTGCAAATTTGTAAATATCAGTAGGTATTGTCATTGTTTATGACAATTAAATGTAAGCCTTGCTCGGAGCCCGGCGTCGCCACTCGTGGCCACGTTACCGCCGCTGACGTTACGAAGTCATACAGGATTTAGATAAACAATGGTAAATACCTAACCACCGGAAATGAAATCTTGAATTTCATTTCTAAAATCCAATGATCTGCCTCATAATTGACGAAATACTCCATTCTAATGTGAGTAGGCACTTGAAAGGACTAGTCTATATAATTTTCAGGCTGTGCTGTTAGCCGCGGAGTAATTAATCGCATATATTCTCGGAGAAAGCTATCCATGACGTGGTTCGAATGGTTTAATACAACATTGTGATTGGTTTCAAAGTAATTAATATCTTTCGATATATAGTTAGGCTATGTAAATAACATATTGGTGACTTACTGCTCTCGTTGTAACATTAAAATATATATATCGAGGTCATTAACCGTTCCTCTTTATTATTCTTTAAAAGTGACATTTGGTATAAAGGTTGGTTAATAGTTCGTTCTAGCAATTGATCACATTAATTTAACCGAAGGATTACACGTCACAGGCACAGTGCACACAATGCAAAATACTGATCAATAATAAACGGATATGTCTTTAAAATAAAGAAATGACGATTGCGATAACTAATGTTATTATTGATGTCTATTATTAAATAATTATATTGATGTGTTTAAAGTTTGCTGTTGTATATATAATTCAACTCGAATCTGATATATAATATCGAATATAATATTCAACGTTAGTACGTAGAGTTACGTGTGAGATTACGTGCATCATGTTGTGATTCTATTTTTTTCATAAATGGTGTATTTGACTATTTTCCTAAGACATAAATAGTCCATTGTATTAAAATTATAGGACCTTAATACCTTAGTTATATTGGCGATTGATAAATGTATTTTGCACATTTAAAACAGATACTTTTAACATGAATTTACAGTAAGTTTATCCAAATAACGATATTTTATTATAATTATTACTAAGAAATTTGATTTATATGCATTTGAATTGATTTATAAGATATATATAATAAATAGTAATAACAAATTGATATTAAATATTTTAAATGAAATCAAACTGCAATTTTGAATTTACATAAATGTATTGATATATATGTAAAAAATAATGCAATTAATTTCCGATTTTTCACTATTATTTGTGTGTGGGAATGATCATTTATTAAATATTTGTCTTTTCTATTTTAAATCGTAACATGTGTTTTAAACTTCTCCTTTCAAGTCAAAAATAATTGTCTCCTACACAGCAACACAGTACTAACTTTTATATACCAATGAACTACGTATTAGACAAATTCACAACTAAAAATAATTATTATGTAGTTCAAAGCTAAATAGTCAAATACCCATACACAATTTAAAACAACAAGATCACTAGATATGATTGTCTTCCGACAACACACGTTGTTCGATACTTTTTAAGCGGTATGAAAGTGTTGAGTGCAATTTGTATTTGTAAAAGGACTACTATTAGTTAGTAGAACTTTGACATTGATATTACTCTTGGAAAAATGTCATAACGGATGTATGGGTTATACAAAGTTAGTCAAACTCATTTGATGTGTAGAACGTCTCTTGGAACAAATGTATGTGTTTGTTACGATGTTTTGGGGTTTATCAAATCAATTTTTTGCGCACAAGCTAAAATCATCACATTTCAATAATTAGGTTGATCATTACCTTGTTACTGTGATTTGTTTTAATTTATACTATTACGTGTTATGAATATATTAAAAAATAATTTTGTATTTGAGATTCCGACTGTTGGAAATAAAAAAAACGTATCTTTAATTTGTAAATATTATTTTTCAATCGTGAGTTTTTTGTTAGTATTTTTTTACACTATTGATGTATGTAGTTTTTGGTATTTTCCCAATGTGTGTGACGATTTTGGTACTATATTAGAGTCGTACTATTTAGATTTCGTGCTTTGAGCGCATGAATTTATATTTGTACTTTAATTTACCGAGTGTTGATTATTGTATTTGTTGTATGGAATTGTAATTTACTTTCTATAGTAAGCCACGTTTATAAGTATGCGTGTTGTTGATATATGTTTATGTGTCAAATGTACGTAAATGATGGTCTAGAAGTCAGTAGTGCGGGTGCGGTCCCGCCTCCTTTTTCAATGTTTACTATTCACTTTTGACCGCATTTGAAGCTCGCTTGAGTATTCATAATCCGACAGTTAGATTCTGTAATAGCATTCTTCTGTACTAGCATATTAGAGTAGTCACATGCTTGTATACCGATCGTTTATAGTAGCCTAGTTCTAAATGTTGGTTTGTGTTGTGCTATCAGACTTCCTTATTATCTACTTATCACATGTAGTCATAACTTTACGTGCCACAGCTGCAGAAAGTTATCGATGTTAGATGTAAACTCATGGCTGAACGACTCGTACCAGTCATTAGGTTAAGAAAAGTTCTAATTCTTATATTATTGTCTTTATTTATGTCTTAGACGTTAGGTATTAACTTTAAGAGATTAACATCTTATACCACTATCCGTATAAGTATTATGATCAACAATATTTCCATTATTGTTTTATTCTTTTAGATTTTTAGAAATTATGTTTACTCATAAGTTGTACAAACTACTTATGTACAGTGTCTATGTAAGTGAATGATGCTAATTATGGCAAATTGAGTGCCGGAAAAAATAATTAAAACGCGGGTGTTGTAAATAATGTACAAGTGGTCTTGTAAAAACAAGTGTTTTCAATGTGCACATAGTCGCCTCATTCATGAATAAATTTTTTTTAGATCAATTAACTCGTTTTTTATTTCATACAAACGTAACCTCTAGAGCATTTATGATTATATTTTAAAAGTATTCTTATTTTATTTGAATATGATGCGAACGAATAGTATAAGAAGTAACAAACAAGTATGCTATCCACCTGATAACACCCTGAACACCACACCAGCAACGAACTATGGAGTTGGTCTTTTATATGGATAGCATAGGATTCCTACGGTCTACCTGAAGCCTATCACATGTGTTTTGACTCCTAATGACTAAAATTGTAATCATCATAATATATTGCCGGCGTCTTCAAAAGTTTGATACAATCTTACAGCAGTATAGCTTATTATATAGACCAAAACGATAACTTCCGCGGTGATTGGGAATTAAATTATACTTCTAATAATATAAGATAATATACTTAAATGCGAGAGTAATTGATTTTATAATTACGAATGTATACCCGTTTAGTATAGGGGTTTTCAATTGACTTTGATTACTATAATAAATAAATTATTAAAAAAAGGGAATAGGAATTATACCTTATGTTAATTAAAATTGGCTTAGATCCAACCACACCGATTTTAGTTCAATTCTCACTCGATTTTAGTTCACAAGATCCCTCTTATTTTAATTATTCATCGTTATAGATTCTGGTTCAAAGAGTGGACCGAAGATAATGGTTAATAATTAAGTTACTATAATAATTTGTGTACAGTGCCATCTAGTGGAGATGGCACTGTACACAAATTATTCATTTATAGACCAAAATGAGCCGAATTTAAAATATAATGATGGTTTAATTTAGTGCCAAAAATCAATCATGAAATTTGGACTAGTACTAAATTAAAATCAGTATTTTTCAGATGAAAACTAAAATGTAAGTATCCAAATTAAGCGCGATTATAACGGAAGGCAAGTTAACATTCACTAGTATTTCCGCGATAAAATTTGACAAATACCCACTGTTCTCCGTTGTCAGTTACTGCTTGTGTTACCGTTGACAGCTATTTCAAAAAAAAAAGATAATATTTTTCGGATCTATACATTGTAGGTGCCTAGATATGTATGTAGATATGTAGATTTATTTTTCATTGTGACCTCAATGGCTTGGCAGCAACATTTAGTGTAGTTGGATTTGTCCTTATAACAGGAATGCTAAGTACTAATGTGGATATTTCTGTATAAATTATTGATTGATGAAATTTTATGTCTCTCGCGTGCTCCTAGTCGAAACATTTAACACATGAACACTAGTTTCCGGATAAACAGACTACTCATATGTGGCATTTCGTAATATAGTTTATTAGTGTGATTTTTTATGTGGTAATTACCTTATCAATAGATCAATCGCACAAAATGTATAGATTTCAGTCATCTTTACCGTTTCTAATCGTAATGTGCTTGGTAATTGAAGCAAGAGTAGTAGGTACCACTTATCGATAATGATATCAAGCTTGGTGATTTCTGAATTATCGTATACCTATCGCATATCTGTTTCTATTCTGTGTTTAGTAGATATTGTACGTGGCCTTAAAATAGCGATTAAGTATATTGTTACTTCCATGATATTTGATAATAATAAAGTGAAAGAAATATCCAGTGCCGGTGTCAGAACACGAGCTGTATCTTCTTTCCTACAAGTTTCATAAATTAATCTTCTAAGTCGTACTTTATTTACAATTTGTTTTTTAAAAAATAACAAAATTCAAGTTTTAATTGTGGAATCACTAACATAGGAAGGTTTTCTCGTTATGTTGGATTCTTGTTTCTTCATAATGTAATAAAGGCAAAGTAACTAGTGACGGCGCAATGCCTAAAGGGCACATGCGTGTAAACGTTTCAGTCAAGAACTGAGTTTATTGTGAGTGAGATGTTAATTGTACAGGATGAGTTATTATGAGCGCAAATACGGGGGATCGAAGAGGCAAGCAAAGGTCTTGGTAAGTGAATAATATCATCTATTCACTCATTCCATTAACTCTCAATATGAATTGGAATTCGCATTTGTTAATGTCACACAGTCATGTAAGTTTATATTTGTAATATGTGGACAGGTATCGACTGTGTACTTTAATAATTAAATTACACATAGTAATACGGACTTCATATTGGTTCTGTATACTGCAAGCACTTACTGTCAATGCCGGCTATCACATTGGATAAAAATATAGTTGTTGTTGTAATTTGGATTAGCTGTATTAGATACTTATATTGCAGATTCACTGCTGACTGAAGCAATGTACAGCCTTTGCATGTATTGTGGGAAGTACTTCCTGAAAGGTTGATAGAGGTGTACTCGGTTCAGGGCTGCATAATTTATATATATTGAATGACAAGGTTACTTAGTAGATATTATTTTTTCGAGGGTAAATTTGATCTAGTAAAAAATGCTTAGCGAGACCCTCTTAATACTGAGATCGGTAAAGGCTTACAATCATATACGAAAGTATATGATTGTAAGATGATAATTAATATCTAATTTTTTTTTAAATATAGAAGCAGCAAACGAGCACGTAGTCCACCTGATCGCAAGTAGCCACTGCCACCCATGGACATCTGTAAACAACCCCAGATAAGGTCAGAATATTACCTGGGGTTGTCGAGTGAAGTGTTGCTGCCCCCTGTGGACTAAGTTGGAACGCTTCGAATATGTCTCCCTTACCACACCCTTCATACCAGAACACAACAACTCTTAACATTGCTATTATTAGGCAGGAATAGCTGTGGCGGTGGTGGTACTTCAGGAGTTAGACCTCAGTTCTCAGTTCACCTCCCTCTATATAAGAAACATAGCTCATTTAAACCAGACACTTAGCTTTTTTGAACTAGTGTTCAATCAGACCTAAGCTAAGTTAAGGTATGAAAATCAAGCAATTATTTTCTTGGCGTTGACACAAATTCACAGTTTAATTACCTCTGGTAGTAAGACACACTTATACTTTGAAGGGTTTCTTAGTCCTTGGGGGTAGCATCCTGAAAATATAACATTTTCATCATTTTTACTCGCTTAAAATTTCAAATTAATAGGTAGGGTACCTACTTCGCAAATAGCGATCGGTGTACCAACTACCTATCTACTGTTGGTATAAAACCACGAAATATTCTACCACTTCAGTGCTTAACTGATGCCTATAAATTATAATTATACGTTTGACATTCGACGACCCGCGTGGCGGAGAGGTCACCATACCGGTCTGACACGCAGTGGGTCCCGGGTTCGATCCCTGTCCAGACAGAAATCTGAATGATGAGTTTAAATTTCTGTCCTGGGTCTGGGTGTTTGTGTATTCGTCTTTGTGTGTCCATGGCACCCACGATACAGGAGAAAATCCTACTGTGGGGCTATGAGTGTAGAAAGCGTTTACATTGGTAACCTCACTGAACTGTGTGTGTATTAAAGTAGATATATATAGTATATAGAAAACTTAGGCTTAACACTGCTTCGCACGAGTAACGCTATTTCTGTATCAATAGTCGTATGACTGGTGAACGGATAGAGTTGTGTCATCTTCGTCCCTGTAGTTCCGGATTCAAATACATATTTAAGGGCGTTATTCACAATCAAGAGGCGACTAAAAAGCGGCTTCCGAGGTTGCGGGCAGCACCAATGGGGGCACGAACAGTCCATTTTAGAAGGGATGGTTCGTGCCTCCAGGAAGGACCAAGGACGGTGAAGTGTGCCCAGCCACTTACCTGGGTGGAGCCCGTGGTGGCGTTTCATTGGAGATCCCTGAGTCCTCTTGGCAGCGCAGAGGAGGACCACCGGGGGCTTTAGTTCGGTAAAAATCCTACAAACCCGGCGGCGTTCCCACGGGTACCTTTAGTAGGTTTCTTCCGCGAGAACACAAAAAAAAGCGAGAACACAAAAATTAGCTTCGTTGACTGTAATTTTTCTGCCTTAGCTTGTCAGTTCTGCCGCCGCGGTCGCTAAGCTAATATTTTTTTTAAACCTGTATTTTTATTTCAGTGACCTTTTTTAAGACATTCATCTGAATAAAACGATGTATTGGTTGCTTGTTATTGGTTTAAATTAATATTCACTTGTACACAGCAGTGACAACTATGACCTAGGTGGTACTTTTTTTCTGTTCTCGAGGGGGAAAATACGTGAAATAGGGGAAATTGGCGACGCCAGGTTATGTGGGAATTTTACCGCACGAACCCAAGATGGCCGTCCTCAGCGCTGTATGGAGGACTCCGGAGTCTACAACGGAACGCAACCGGAGTCCTCCAAGCGCGATGCCTTCTGGCTCTTTCCCATTGGTGAGCATTTATTAGCGCTCACCGTATCTTCCACACATACCACCGTCCTTCACGGGTTCGCTTGGCTGGACTGGCGGGTTCGAGCTCCCACTCTAGCCGCCCGCAACCCCGGAAGCCCCTTTTAGTCGCCTCTTACGACAGGCAGGGGATACTGTAGCCCTATTCTGATCCCGGAACTAGGCGATGGCGTTGATACCCCTGAGGATTAAGTAGGAACGCCTCGGATAAGAATGCCTCCCTTATCAAACGCTTCAAACTAGAACACATAAACATAACATAAACGCTTTCTTCACTCATAGCCCCACAGTAGGATTTTCTCCTGTGTCATGGGTGCCATGGACACAAAAAGACGAATACACAAACACCCAGACCCAGAACAGAAACCTAAACTCATCATTCAGATGTCTGTCTGGCCGGGGATCGAACCCGGGACCCACTGCGTGTCAGACCGGTATGATGACCACTCAGCCACGCGGGTCGTCAAGCAACGTATAACACTTGTTATTAGGCAGAAATAGGTGTGGTGGTGGTGCTTCCGTAGTTAAGTTACAGAGAGATCTACCACCCTTTTACCTACTTTATTATTAACGTAACGCACTTAGATTCTTCCCATTTAATTTACAAATCACAATATCTTATTTTCGCAGTGTTTGTTATGTATCAGATGAAGTTACCAGTGTAGTTTGTGCGTAGAGGTAAGATAGGTGTGACGTTCACACATATCTCTAGCGTGAAGCAGTTTTGGTAAAAGGGTGTGGTTGCCGGGTCATTTATAGGTAGGTAGATATATGAGGCGATCTCCATCTTAGTCCTCGGGAGTAGCAATATATCTGTGGTATCCACCTGATAGAACCTCTGTTCTATATGAAGTATATGGAACAGGGTTTCTATCTGTGAGAAATATATCTGTACAGATGTACATAGGCGGCAGTAAACACTTACTCAGGTGGAAGTCCATCTCGTCGTCATGCTCGTTTGTTATTTCAATATGATAAAGATAGGTAGATATACATATGTATTATAGCCAATATTATTACAGGCGCATGCACTTTATTGTATATAGGTAAATAAGGTATAAAACTATCCTAGTTACTTGTTCATTATGAACTTCGTAATAAACACAGCCGGAGTTAAAATTTCCTACCGAAAACGAATGGACGCAAAGTTAAATTTTCGATAAGTTCAATACACCGGGGTCATGCCGCAATACCGGAACGTACTTGAAATAAAACTAATTATGTTCATTTGCGTATTGAACGATAATGCTTTATTCTAATGAGATGAAATTATTCTTCATCGTCTATATATCATTTACGAAAATGATTCATAAACATTTGAACTCACCCACTTGCAGGAGCGCTTAGGTTTATATACCAGTACCAAAATAACCCAACTACTCCTAAAGCCTTAATGGCTTTAGGAGTAGTTGGATTATTTTGGAACATAAAGAGGCTAGATTGAACGGCTAATTAGACTATTTGCCTGCGGAAAATATGTTGTTTGGATTCAGATATTTATAACAATGTTTTAATAGATAAAATAAAATAATGCTTTCTACACTTATAGCCCTACATTAGGATTTTCTCCTTTGTCGTGGGTCCTATGGACACATAGAAAGACGAATACTCAAACATCCCAGAAAAGAAATCCAAATTTAACATTCGGATGTCTATCTGGCCGGGAATCTAACCCAGAATCTACTGCATGTCAGACCGGTATGGTGACCACATATGTCAGTTATAAATCGTGGACTGCACGCTTCCTTGCTGTTTCATTCTTAAAATTATAAGTAAAGTTGGCATGTATTTATTTTTATGTAACAGGTATAATAGGCGGAATGGCAAAGGTACTGAATCCATCTCTTCAGTACACCAACCACCTTGTTCAAACCAGAACTGTAATTTTCGTTATCTCAATTATTATTGCAACCCTTCATAAAATAAATGTTTGACCTACTTTACGGTTTCATTAGAATGGCACAATAATTATTAATTCATTGTATGGAAAATTCGAGTGAAAGACAGTGCTCTGAATGTTTAATACACTTAAACCGGAACCTAAATACCACCTATCAAGCTGTCTATTGTTTCTAAACTTGAAACAGAAAGTACCGTGAACTTTGAAATTTTCAAATTGGACATTCGAAATGCAGGGCACTGTTACAGGTAATGTAAAATTAAAGTGCGCGTGCGGCAAAAATAGATTTAATTGAAAATTTAAACCATATCGTGCACCTGAATATTATTATTATTATATATTAAATTAGATATTAAAAAACAACGCAAATCAAAAGAAAACTTCGTTATAATGTACGTAGGTTCCTACTTATAATGTAGTAGGTTTTACCCGCGGCTTCGCTTGCGTTTTTAAATTTTTGACAAACATATCTGCGAAAATATATTTTTTGAAACATATTTTTAATAAACAATATCCTATCTTTTTTCTAATACCTCTAAGAATATGTCCACAAAGTTTCATGATAATCGATTGAGTAGTTTTGGCTTGAAAGCGTAACAAACAAACTTACAAGCACATTTATAATATTAGTAGGGATTCAGAAGATTGCGAAATACTGGCGGGTTCATGATTAGGATCAGTATTTTATTAGAGCTTGACCAGGCGAAGGCTTTAAATATGATGATGGTTAATATTCAATTCCGATATGCAAGTTCCTGTCTTTTGGATTTAGGGTATATCTAAGTGATTGTTTATATTTGCATTTAACTTATAATCTAGAAAAATGGAAGATACAGTTTGAAAAACTAATGTATGGGTCACACATTCGCATGCCACGGAGCGATCCATATTATACAAAACTTTTGTATGCCTTTTTCCTGATGTTTGTCAGACGATACTGTTTTTTGTTTATTGGCTATTGAGGCGATTTAAATTTGTTATAAAATAATTATCTAATTTTCTTTAATAATTATTGAGTTTTAACCACCAGGCCTCTAATGTTTTTAAATTTTTAATCCCACATGCATGTTATTAGTTTAACGTGTATATTTTTGTATTTGTCCGTGGAATCGTAGCTTTTCAACGGGTGAACCGATTCAAATAATGTATTGTTGAACTCGTGTCTAATCCACAGTGTATGTGGGTATGTTTGAAGAAAACGCAGCACGTGTACACGTTATGTAAAAACTTAAAAATAAAGAAATAAAAAATTTGTAAGAATTTATAAAAGGTCCGACTCATAAAAATTAATAGGAAAATATTGGCCCACGTAATTACAATCACCGGTAAAATTTTGCTTAGATCAAAATTTCATAATCGTGTCGGGGCACCGCTAAGTTATTATCGTACCGTCTAAGATGCAATAATATACCATTTGTATAAAGCAATTGCGGGTAATAAAATCGTTTTTTATGTTGATTTAATAAATAACAATTTGTGGATGTATGTGAAAATACCGAAATCATCTATCAGCCTTTTAAGATCTACTGCTGGACATAAGCCTCCCTTAATCATCGACACGCCAACCGGTCTTGTTCCTTCTGAAACGGTTTTCCGCTGTCAGGTCATTAATACACCTGGTCGAGGGCTCCCTCAACTCCTTTTGCTTAAGCATGGTCGTCACTCGAGGATCTTTTTTCTCCATCGAGCGATATGGTCGCCCATTGCCAGTTCAACTTACTAATTTTGAAAGCTATGTCTCTAAGCTACTTGGTTGACGGATTTGATCGTTACAAATCATGTCTCGTAGAAGTACCGAGTAGGTGTAGCTATTTCCATTGCCCGTTAAAAGATTTCACTTGAAGCCTACAGTAAATGACCGTTTTGGGGCATTAAATCATCACAATACATATTGCGGGAATTAAGGTAATTGTTTAAGGTACTTTCGACATCAGGCACTGACGAATTTTAAATAAAAGATACTCCGCACTTTTGTGAACTCAGCGCAGTCCAGTGGATTCTTCCAGTTATCTTTATCTCAATGTTGGACTTACCCATCCGATCAAACTAATTCCAAATCCGAGTTAGATAAGCTTCATGTTTTGATCATGTGCTGGGATTTATGAGCGTGACGCTAATCGAGTTGTAAGTTTATAATTTTAAGGATTTTATTTTATAATAAATTAAATAATTGATTAAAAGAGTAACTTTGAGAACTAAAAACCGACTACGTAAAAACAGCGCTCTTAAAAGCAAAACATATTATTGCCTAATATAATTTACATTATCTAGAAACTATTAAATATA
>MOOZ01000646.1:864980-878274 GCA_002930495.1 Cecropterus lyciades | reverse complement strand
TATTTGCGTTGAATTGTCCGTATTTTAGATATATCTAACAACTATAACATATCCCATAACTAATGACACTTTCACTGTTCACTGGACGAAATGACGACTTAAACTACGAAAATTAATAAACGTAAAAAAGCGTAAAAAAATACTAAATCGAGTATATAACGTATATAGAAAAATGTTAAATGCTTTTATATATTAAAATAACTACACTTTTTACATTATTTACCAATATCCGCAGAAATCAAGCTTGACAAAAATCAACCTCAGCATCCACTTCCGCACACTCCGTCGATGTAGGTAGAACCTACATCCGTGACAACCCTGATATATATTGTGAAATATTTTATTTTCATAAACATACCTCTTTTAACCTCTTATTATCATTATTTAAACGCAAATGGCAACTTAAAATATGCTAAAAATATCTTCACGTCTTCCATAATTAAAAACTTTCGATGTATAATCATATACTGAATAACTGTATCTATACTAATATTATAAAGCAGTACAGTTTATCTTTTATAATATCTTTAGCTAATTTCAGGAACTACTGGTTCGAATCGAAAAAATCTTTTTGTGTTGAATAGTAAATTTATCGAGGAAGGTATTAGGCTATATAACATTAGACTATGGCTAATAAAAATGGAGCAACTATCTTTAGTTGCTCCATTGTTGCTCCAATGTTGCAAAAACGGGAAAATATTTTTTATTTTTGAGAGCTTTCCTTGCGTACGCGGCGTAAACGGTAAAAGTTACGCGAAAATCATGTATTTTGAAATTGTTTCCCTTGAAAAATTCTGAAAATAAATCCGCGGCAGCATATGCTAGCTTTAAAGGTTGACCCACTATAATCTTTTTATGGTATTTAAATTAGTCCTACAATAATACATTACTTAACATAATATTAATTCTTATCCAAATAAATAATTATTTATTATAGGCACTTAATTTTGAACAAAATTGTCTGCCATGCTGTCAGCATTTGATTTCAACGAATATTTCATGAGTTACCATAGTTTTAAAATAACTATGCAACAAAATAATGGTCAAATACCACGCGCGCATTTATGTTGTCGGGAGCGGTGAGGCCACCTCCCGCTGACCGCTGTGCCGATAGCTGCGAGCAGTGCTTCCAGATGCACTGTACCGTACACAGTAATGGTAAAAATACAGTGTATATAGATACACAGTAATGGTAAAAATACAGTGTATATACTTTTGAGCAAATAAAATAATTTTATAATTAAATTTGATATATTTACAGATTTGATATATTTATTTCAAAATTTGATCGAGGAACGTTTCGAATGAACGAATGCTACATTTCTAATTTAGCTATTTTTCAACATTACGCTAAAGGTATTGTTATACTTTTTACAACTTCAGTTCGAGCAACATTATTCGACCCTGTGAATACTGAAAGCTATTTTAGAACACAATAAAAAATTAAAAGGCTCAGCAATTGTTTTACCCAACTGCGTCAGGAGAGTAAAGTTTTTCGAGCGTATTTTATATAATAAAAATGGCGCGCCCTACAGCCCTTACAGAATTTAACATATAAGGTGGATTTGTTTCAATTGGCAGAGTGGCATAGGTTACATTGATTTTAAATATGGCACATGCGAGTAGAAAAAAGTAGTAGGTTCCCTCTTCTGGCGAAGAAAAATCACAGAAAATACTAAATACCGAAACTACGTTCGTTACCGTATGCATCACATTACAATATACGAGTATAACTATTTTAATATCTTCCATTAATGTGTCACTTTTAATTAATTTTAAGGAGACGAGTTTTTAGTTTTTATTACCATTTAGTTAATTAACTTTTACAGACAAATTTAAGTTAACGGATGTCTAGCTGCACCTACCTACAATTCCATTGTAACACAATATTCCTAACTTTCCTTTGTAAGGGTTCACAAAGTTTTAACAAGTCAAGAAAAACAATCGTTACTTGAGTGGCTTCAGCAACTGTTGTATACCTCGTCAGTATGGTGTTATTTTAAAAGAAAAGTTCACTCGGAGACATTAAAAATAAAATGTTTCGGTATGGAACGGAAACAATGGAATAAAGGGTATTTTAACCCTTTATTCCATGGTACAGGTGACATTACAGTTCTGTTTGTTGCTATTCAATATATTATATTATAAATATAAATAACCAGGAGTAAAATGATATTTCTTATGTACCTACATATCGTCGTTTAAGTTCTAGCACCGCGTAAGTCATTTATTGGCGGTAATAAAATTTTGAAAATCATCGTCATTGGAATCGAAATACGCGTCGTTTTATCCGAACAAAATCAAGGGACGACACAATAATACCTTTAAATTATGGAAAATTAAAAGTACAAAATGGAACTTTAGTTGCGTCTACGTGAAATTAATCGGTTTTAGTCTCTCCAAAAAAAAATCCAAAAATGACTTACGCGGTGCTAGAACTTAAACGACGATATGTATTTACTCACATTATTAAATATTTATACGCGTTTTACTCCCTCCCTCCCTTTGCAATCTATTCATTTTTTCCTTTACTGTTTGCCAATTCCCCACAATATTGCACCAGAACAAACAAGAGAGAAAGAAATTAATTTATTTCTTTGCTATTGTGGCAAAAATATGAGAAAAAATGTGAAGTCATTCTATATTAATCGCGTGGACGTTAGACAACGTAGCAATCAGTAACTAACTGTTGAACGCGACGCGTAGAGTAAAATGTAAACATTCAACCCAAATTAAGCCCGTTTAGTTAAAATATAATAATAAATCCTTTTTAGGGTTCCGTTCCCAAGAGATAAAAAGGGGACCATATTACTAAGACCGCTGTCCGTCTGTTTGCCACCAGGCTGTATTTCATGAACTGTGCTAGCTACTCAGTTGATTTTTTTTTCATAGAAAATGGTACGGAACCCTTTCTCCGCGAGTCCGACTGGCCCTTATTTAGTGATTGTCTACATTGCTGCGCTACTCTGCTCTGCTCGCCCGCTTCGGTCATTTTTACCACGATAAACAATATTGTAAAGCTTGACAGACATCCGTCCATACAAACTTTAGCTTTTATAATATTAGTATGAAGACAACGAACATGTTTCGTCTAATCCGTTCCAGAAATAAAACGAAACGCAAACGTTAGTCCAATGTGACTGTCAAATCCACTAACAGGATTGTTTGATATTGAATGAAAGGAAATTTCATTGAGAATCAAGCAATCCTCCTTATTGGTGGAATGGCGCATCATAATTTACCTAGCACGTTTAAGGTTAAAGGTAGTCAGGTTTATAACACTAGGATGTGTTATTAACCTGAAGTACGAATAGAGCTTCGGTAACGATAACGGTTTACGCATTCATTAACACTATGCTTCGTTAGAATACATACATAAATACTAAGATAATATTAATAACTACTTTGATATTATTATTAATCATGCTATTTAGTTAACCTGAAGGGTAGGATAGTAATTACTCTCTTATTGCTGGATTCGTATCTCGTTTCGGAATATGGAGGACTAGTACGTACGTACCACATAAATATGCAATACCTGCTAATTGGTAGATTTGATATACTTTTGAAAATTTTCATAATGAATTCATCATTCTGTGAATAAATTATGACTAAGTGAATTAATTAGTGAAAACTTTAAATAGTACGTTGCATATTACCTACACGTAACAAAAAAACAGCATATTATTTTATATTCTTTATGCATTCAAAAAAATAAAAATTTAGTCACTCAATCGAGTAAACACATAAGCAACATAGCTTATAATCACATTCGAGGAAATGAATATTGGAAAAGTGAATTCTACATTTAGAGCCACATTAAAAGCAACATTAACAAGTATCAATTAGTGTTTCAATATATAAAGGAACTTGCAGTAACATTTCTTCTATGACTACTCAAAATAATAATGAAGGAAATCAATATAATTGTGACTATCTATGTGAGTTGATTGTGTATAGAATCGTAGAATTCTGTGTTGTTCGAATTCGCACCACCACGAAACTTATTTCTACCTCATAATAACAGTGTTAAACGCTGCTGTATTCTGGTTTGAAGAGCGATAAGGGAGACGTAATCATCCGAGGCGCTCGAATGATTACGTTTAGTCCTAAGGGGATGTAACGTTTCTGTGGTCGAGCTCGAGTTTTTTTTGAATTTGTAAGCTTTTTAAAAAATATAATGATTGACCTTTTCTTTAGTTTACAATGAGTCGTCGTCGTATAAATAGCTATGGTAATAATAATAAATAATCTTTATTTTTACCCGACTGCATCGGAAGGAGAGTAATGTTTTTCGGACGTTTATGTATGTATGTTAGTATGTATATTTCTTTAGCATACGTTACAGCCCGCATGGCTTGACGGACTGTGACATATAACATGTCATTAGAATCTTTTAAGTTTGAAGAATAACATATGGTATATCCCATAAAAACATAAATGTAAAATAAAACGCTAAGTTACTGTGTACTTAGCTTAAAAAAGAATTGATATCTAAATAAGAACAAAGTTCTGTATATTATTCTGAAATTTTACGGTACCAGAATACATAAAGTTTTTAAATAAATTAAACATACAATTTCTAGTATTGCTATAACAACAATGTTTTCCACTTAATAATATAAACCTGTTAAATTTTAACAGATAATTTATTTACCCGAATCATTTCTTTAATTTAGAATATAATTTAAGTGCAAAGTTTCAAAGGTTTTGGCATATTTGTTGAAATCTAATACACCTCTGCGTTGTTGAGTTTATTAAGGTTTCTTAAAAAAACCCTCAAATAAATGTGATATTTATCGATCCGACCTTGGACAGTGTGGTATACTATGGGCTAAATCCGGGCAAATGGCTATAAAGGACAGTGGTTAAGTACAATACCTACACGTTGATACTCTTCCGGTCGACAGAATGTGTTGCGGACGTGACAATGTAGGTGTTTGCGGTCAAGTCACTATTTGACTTTAACGATGGCTATGTATGGGTAATAAAGCATCGTAGTTACTATCAACTTGCTAGTTGGAGTGTGGTTTTACCACGTTGGTAGCCAACGTTTATTAGTTTTAAACTTTCAATCTATTCATTGTTGCATTTTTGTTATTTAATAGTGTTATTCCAATTCAACATTCATCCTCGTCAATCTTTTAATATCCCTGAAGTGGGGTTCGGGGGAAAGTCCACCACGTTGGGCAACTGCCATCTGATAGACTATTTTAAATCTCGAAAGCCATGTGGACCCGTATATAAATAGCTTTTGTGCCAATCCTGATGCCAATGGAACAGAAACTAAATTAAATCACGGGACAAAACGTCATGTCACGTCTACGTATTAGTTTTATTCCCACCTATATTCGGAGTTTTGAAATGGAGCTACAAAGAGGACGTCGAGATTGTTATACCTATTCTTATTTTTATATTAATAGTTATATTTTTCTTTTCTATCCAGATAGATGTTCTAAACTCTTAAATGTTTTTCAATGCCGCTGTAGCGAATTAACAATGTAATTGTCTATGTAAATTTTTATACTCTTGTACTAACATTGATACAAATTGTACTAACAAATAATAACCGTAATAATACAAGTACTTTCATAAGCATTTTCGTAAAAAAACTAGTTTAATAGTTTAGCCGTGAAAATAACACACATCACACACATGGTTGATTTCATATTTTATAGTATTAAAATGGTTTGTATATACGTAGTTTATTACTGTAATTTGTGATCGAAGCGACGGCAACTCGTCGTCCATCAATCATTAATTTATACAGTACAAGGAACCGCTTACGGGTATATAAAACTTCTTTAAATTGCTTCTACTTAATGGATTAATAAATGCAGTATTTTTATGTATCTGCTGTTATGTTTGTGAATATGACTTCACAAATAAATATAAGTGTCACATATGCATTCTTGCTCTTGCATGCATTTTCTCTCGAAAATAAATAATTAAAAATTGTAAATTGGTCTCCTTTTATGTACGAGTTAATTTATTCAAAATGGCTAAATTGATAAAAAAGGAACGCAGACGCACAATGAAGGTACGAGGCGTTCAAATAGAGTTTTCCCATTTGCGTGAATTAAAATGTCTTTACCCGAGATGGGCTCTGGATATACATACATAGGTATGTCAAATCAATCCACGATTGCTTGATTTTCATAGATCGACTTAGCCCTAGAACTAACTCCTCCCTCCAAATAAAAAAAAACATAGCTACTAATAGTTGAACTATGAAATGAAATATCTTCATTTTTACACAGGCCGACGGGAGCTCTTATAAATTGTCAGCTGCAATATTTTTTCATACACTACCACAGGATCGAAACACGACCTCAACTGCGAAGATCCGGCAAGAAATTTAGGCGGGCTTGTCTTTTTTCCTTTTATTACTTTGCATTTTTTTTTATTATCTTGTATATAATTAAAATGTAAAATGAACAACCACAAACGAGAATCGTTTTCGGGAAGGAAGTTGGGCGTCTCAACGAAATGAAGCTACTCTCGAAAAATTGGCTTGATAGTAATAAGTGTTAAAAAATGTTCGGGGGATCTCGGACTATAGCTACTTCGCGCATTTATGTTTGTAAAGCTTTCCTTATACAACTACATTGTTAGGGTTGAAATACGGGGGCAGGCTGTGGTTAAAGGGAATCGATGACAAGGAGGGACTACAGGGCAACGATTACAGTTGTCTTGTTTAAGTAACGTATTTTACGTTTAACATTATTTTTTATTGCTGGATTCAATTGTTTTTAAGTTTCGATGTGTTTAAAGAAATGATAAGATCATTTTCAGTACAGCTCGTTAGGGAAGTGTCGCCACTGAGGACGGAAATTTTGTATCGACTGGACTGACACTACTTAAGTTTTTTTTTTTAAGAAGACCCAATTTAAAATGTCATAACCAACATTTTATGAGAAAACTAGTTGTTGCTCGACTTCGTACTCTCAGACTACAAACATTTAATTCTGTATGTGGCCACTGCCGCCCATGGACATCTAGAATCGAACTCAGATAAGATTACAGTCTTGCTTTACGTTGTACATAGGTGCATTTCTATTCTTGAGGGCTAAGTTGGAATGCCTTAGAGTGAGTGCACATATGATCGGATAAATATTTATTCTTCTTCATTCGAACATATGTAAATCCATTTTTTTATTCAATAAGAATGTACACAGCTTAGACAAGAAAACCTGATTAGAAACCCTACCGAAAATGATCACGAAAGTAGAGAGATATTCACAAAAACTCAAAACACCCAGTGTAAAAAATGTGTACGGAACCAAATATATATTTTATTAAAATAATGTCTTAACAACGGAGCCAACATGAAACATGAACAGAAAGTAGATTTTATTATAAAACAGACAATAATTACAGAAAGAAAATAATGGAAGCGGTATAAGGAGGTCTTTGTAGGATTTGGACTCAAGTAGCTTACAAGAAATATTGTAGCCACAATTTTATTTGAAAACGAGATGAGATTATACTATTGTTACTATTTTATTGTTTTTGACGTTATTCTAACGACTGCAGTTCTCATGACTTCCTTATTATGTCTTACAACTCGATACACTGATTAAAGTGTTAAAATTAAAACTCGATTAAATCATTGACCGACGAAGGATAAATATTTTAATGAATGTAGGGTGACGTTTGGGAGATGCGCTGAATGTCAAAGGTTATACGTATTCATGTACTTTGATATTATAACTAGACGTTCTTGTAGCATATAGACTAGGTCAAAGTGGATTAAAGTTATCTGAAGGTGCTCAATGATGCGATGCTTTCCGGAGAACCGAGTATAATGCTTGGCAGCTTAATAGTATTATACCAAGTTTGTTACGGAATTATATAGTTCCAGTAAATCGGTGATATACATCATTCGGTGCTTTTTTCACCTTATAAAACGACAAACGAATTTGTGACCCATCAAAATTAAGTGACCATAATTTCCTATAAATAATCTATACAAATATATAAAAATGAGATGGCGTGTGTCTGTTTGTTACTCAATCACGCAAGAACCACTGGTCTGAGTCACATGAAATTTTTCATGAATTTACCTGGTCAACTTATAGGCTGCTTTTTATTTCAATATTTTGCACTATTTGAAGATGACGACTATTTTTATGTCCCGTAGCGAAGCACGAGTACTTCAGCTAATTTCGTATAAAACATGAGTTTTCCGTGCTTCCTGACTTCGCTCACTGATATTTTACTGCTTCTGTGGTAGGATGGAACACCCCAAATAAGTTTTACATAGTTACTTTGGCAGAGTATACCTTACTATATATATTTAAATGATTAATATTTTTTTCTTTTGTCTTTATGCCACCGTTTTGTAAGACCGTTGTTTGTTCGCAGGCCCTGTTGAAAATATCCTCGGCATATCTCAACAAGAAAATACCTAACATTCCCGACATAAAGGTCGACGGCGCAGAAGAGAAATGGTAAGTAATTCGCTTAAGCTATAAAAGTTTCCATTCTCCCTAATGGCCGTTAGCTACCTGCACTTGCGATTGAGTCCATTTAAAAATAAGCAATTAAAACATGCATCTGACAGTTTGCTTGCGTATTTACACACCAAAACAATCTTTTAATGGCTTATATTTTAACTGTCACAAGTTTTATATTATCAACAGAACCCTTAATACAAGTTTATTACGTATCGTCAAAACGCACATTCTATACTCTTTCGTCATATATTGCAATAGGTATATACACCATGTTTACGTTTTCGTTTTTACCTACCTTGCTATATATTTAGTATTGATGGGCGAATAGGATTAAACAATGACTGTTGTGATGAAACTTAATAAAGTTGTTCTAAGTACACAATTACATTCTTATACAGATTAAGGGCTTCATTAACAATGACGTTAATGCCAATATCCGTTTTCTTCCCACTCTGTACAGACTGCCGTCGGAAATTTCCAAGCGTAGGCGTTCATGCAAATACATTTTAAAGATCCTTCACGTGTTTTCAATAATGTTGACGTCGTTGATAATGGAAAATGCATTTAATATGCGCGTGGGAGTGTCGCGCCGGTGGCGTTGTGTCGCGATGTTGTCATACGTTCAGAATCTTGTCATATATTGTCGTCAAAGGCATTCACTCGTTATAATTAAGAAGAACATAATACGCGCGTCCCTAAAAGGAAAACATTAGTTACTTAGATACCTAACAAAGCGAGGCGGACCGATCACCCGATACATCATTGTTCACTTGTCCCTATTCACATCGCTTCAGGATTTCATACGCTCATAAAAATGCCTTTGTTCGGATCTACTCCATTAATGCTGTGTTTTTCTTAGATATATTTTGTTTAGTCTCATCGGGTTATAATATTATGTTTGTTAATGCTAATAATCTATTCCTTTTTACAAAATACAACATGCTTGATATCGATAAATCTAATAAAACTACGTAATCAGAATTCGCAGAAAAGTATTTGCAAATTCTAGTATCACATCGTAAAGATTATTTAACATAGAATAATAAAATAGCTCGAGGGAAGTTTATTAATAAAACGTCGAAATTGAAGCCTTAGAGAATCCTTATTTGCATAGTTTGGACTAGATATATCTCTGTAATAAGAGCCGGCTATGCATGACCACGTTTCTGGCGATAACCAATCCCTTCAATATGCATGGAATTCAGAGGTGTTCGGAACTTGATTTACCTACTACGTAGTGTCCATATAGGTGATGTATTCGGATTGCAGTGAATGGAGACTAATGGTGGATAGTATTGTGTAATGGCTGAAGTTTAAGTCACAGCCGCAAAGCTGTCGGCCCGGAGTTGACTCAAGGCTTGTTTATCTTCATCTACGGCTTTCTGTTATCTAGTGGCTATCGATTCCGACGAATCCTGCTTGTTGATCTATACGCAATAGTTGCCAATGCTAAGCGAGATTTGTTGTGACCAATCATATCCTGTAATATCTACGAATTTTATCAAATGAGATTAATGCTTATTTGTTTAAGGGTTTTAGGTAATTAATTACATTTGCGAATTACAACGAACAATACATACGCCATGCCTCCTCATTAAAGATCATTTTCATCAGCCGATATGCGAAACTTTTTTTTACTCTGCCTAATTATTAAATTGTTTGTTCGTGACAAAATTTACTTCAGAACAATGAGTTAATTAAAGAAAACATAAGGGAAATAAGAATAATAATATATGTATTATTGACGCCTTAAAGTTACTTTATAAAGAAAACGGAAAACGTGAAGTTGAGAGAACACTGTCTCTGCATGTCATTAGGGTATTGTACAGTCGTAAATTTATATTCAAGTAAAGGCGACGAACTGTTAAAAACTGAGGCAGGTCTCTTCATGGCCCGACTGCGGCAGCATTGCTATACGTATTTACAGAATTCAGCACTGCGTTCTAGTTTGAAGAGTGATATAACTTGTTCCTTGGGCAATGCGTCCGTGGTCGACTTACCTGAGAGTTAATAGCCTCTTGTTTCTGCAGTATTTGAACCAGTTGCAGTTAGCAGTTACGCTGGGTACACATGGCATTTTACTGCACTTTTATCGTAGAACATTTTTTTTAATAACAGCGCATATTTTTCATAGCACCATATACCTTTGTGTGACAAAAAATCACATCGCTGAACATGTTAATTGTATTCCTCCGACTTGTCAAACAAATGGTAAAGACTTTAAGGTGGTCACTTAGAATGTATTGTTTAGATGGCGCTATGTGTCACATTTTTACATGCTTTATCATTTATCAAACAGAACTTTATTATGAAAACTTCAGTTAAATAAATGTTAATATAATAACGAATGATTTACTAATTGTTTTTATTTAATAGAATACGATAAAATAAACGTGCAATACAATGATGTGTGAATTCTGTCTCCAAACAGATAGTATTGCTTACAGATCTTACTGATTCATACACGTTTGCTTTGCGACATATGATAATTATGCATTCAAATTATCAGCCTTATTAAATACTTGAACCATACAAGGCAACAAACAAGGCCTGTTTCATGGTGTGGTGTCACTTTAGTATTGTCCGATCGAAGCTTCGGCATCGGCTCCGGCTTCAGCCACCTTCAGCCAAAAAATCCACCTTCGTCAAAAACTTCGGATTCCCACCTTGAGCCAAAAAATCCTCCTTCGTGAAAAACTTCGGATTCCCACCTTCAGCCAAAAAACCCACCTTCGTCAAAAACTTCGGATTCCCACCTTCAGCCAAAAAATCCACCTTCGTCAAAAGCTTCGGATTCCCACCTTCAGCCAAAAAATCCACCTTCGTCAAAAACTTTGGATTCCCACCTTCAGCCAAAAAACCCACCTTCGTCAAAAACTTCGGATTCCCACCTTCAGCCAAATATCCACCTTCGTCAAAAACTTCGGAAATGGGCCGAAATTTCAGTTGAAGCCGAAGGTTACTAGCAAACGAAAACAAAATAACAATTTCAACGAATACTCTATACCGCTATTGAGATGGTAAAGCTCAAAGATGAACGCATACTCGATAGCGGGCTTGCTTTCCCATTTGTGTTTGAAATTCACATTATTCTGAATTGTTATCAATTGCCACAAGTTACAAAGTAAATGTAAACAGGTCTAGCTCTATTTATATATAAAAAACATTAACATATATGTACAAAAGTTTCTCAAATTGGTATATTATTCACTTAGAGCATTTGAATATTTTTTTTAGGTTTTTAAACAATCTGCTTCGGCATATGTCATACCATAGTAAGCTTAACGTGTTGTTATGTCAATACTATGCTTACTGGTAGATATAGAATTTTCGTTTGGCGGGGTTTGACTTCCCAAAAGTAGGTTTTCAAACAATTAAAGGCGGAAAAACGTCTTCCTTTACGATGCTTTATTTCACATTTTGTGGGGGAAATTGAGTCTCCCTTTTTCAGACATTTTGTTGTGTGATGGATGCACTAAGTACTTGCATGTAGATGGGGGGAGCTTGATCAACCCCCTCCCCCCCTGGATCCGCTAGTGACTGCAATTATTGATTCATTAGCGAAGGCGCCAGTCAAATAAAGCTTTAATCGCTCTTACCATAACACTTGTACCCTTGCGCTTAATTTAATCGGCTTTATTGTATAACGTATTACATATGGATGCAATTGATATAATAAATATCGCATCACAAACATTACTGTACTTACAAAAAAAAAGTTAAAAAACTAAGTTTGACTACAAACAAACTACTCAGTATTTAATTGGAATCCTTAAGTATTGTTTTACTTGCGTACCCGTAATCGAAAAAAACACTTTAAAATGGCATCTCAGAGATATCATGTATATTCAATGTCGTTGCTTACCCAGGGACATGACGAATCTAACGATACCTTGAATTATATCGCTCTAGCGGTTCTAAAGATTGATGCATTATTAAATTTTGATATCATAAACAAATAAAGACAAAAGAGAAAAACTATAACTATTTCTAGCAGTTGAAATATGCCGAAATAAAATTTTATTCTATTCTATTCTTATTCTAACCTTACCTAAGAGTATACTATACATATAACATAAAAAATACGAACAATATTATGGAGCAATTAATAAAATTATTAACCAAAAATCATTAACAGAGGTTTGCGATTACGAATCGGACTCAATTTATAATACGTATCGGTTACGTATATTGGTACAAATATTTAATTCAAAATATATGGGAATATTAAGTTTATACACTCTATAAACAGAAACAGCGCAATAAAGCCTTAAACAAATATTAAAAACAATTAAATACAAATTAATTTGATTGCCGTGATATAGCACTGGTGTGTTCCTTCAAATAATTATTAAATTTATTGAGGAGGTGTCGAAGTTTAATGGTATATGTTTTCAATAGGAATATGTGGAATGTGTGGCGTACGGTCCTTGAAGAGAATGAGAAACTGGCGCGGGCGCGTCTTGCTGCTGTGGAGGTCTTCCAGCAGCAAATTGCCGACGAAGCCAAATTCCTCCGCCAACACAAGATCAACGTTGCTAAGAAGGTAAGTAAGGAACAGTTTAAGACCGACACAAAGGAATTGTTATTAGTTTTTTTTTAATGATTAAAGTAGCAGTCCATTATGCAGTGTTCTCTGTCGCTTGAACATTTGTAAGCAAGTTAATATAAAACATGAGTTGTATCTGAAGTGACAAATGCTATTACGTGGGTGGACTTCTTAACCTAATTGCCTCTCATATACCTTCTGCGGCTACGTCAATGGTATAGGGGTGGAGATAAGGATTACTCGGGTCTGAAGGTTTCGCTTTTTGGCCGGGTACTTTGTTAAAGGA
>MOOZ01000646.1:791573-858140 GCA_002930495.1 Cecropterus lyciades | reverse complement strand
GCACTCAGTTCATCTGATGGCAGATACAACTGCCGCCCATGGACGTCTATAATCGACCCTAGATACATAACTAAAGGGCGCATTAACAAAAAGAGAATAAAACGAAGATAAAACATATTTAATGAATCAAACTGAATATCGTTCCCATTCCCTTAGTTAAGCAAGTGTTTTATGTTAAAAATTAAAAACGTGTAATAAAAATTGAAAGAAATTCCTACTAACCTAATTAAATAGATAATTTTAACTATTAACAGCTATGTTAAAAGTGCAACGGAGCGAGATAGAAAGATAAAAAAAAAATTGGCAGATTCAAAACTTAGATTTCGAAAAAATGTTAGATGCGCTTTTTTAACTATCGGAGGCGGCTGCGTTAGTAATCCTGGTGATTAAGTTGGAATGCCTCATATGTGTCTCCAATAGAACATCCTTCAAAGCTGAACAAAGCACCGTTAACACGGTCGGTAGAATTTACCTTTGAGAATAATGGAAAATTCTCACATTCGTAAGTTTTCTCAATATGCTTTTCCTTTACAAATAAATTATATTGCGGCGCCTTCAATCGTACTCACTTAATAATCCTAATAGATTGATCGACTTGAGTTGGAAAATAATATGCCTGCCACCTTGCATATTTGATGACACAATCATGGCTAGCATTGACAAAGTGCAATGGAATATTTCATTTCGACGGTGAATATGTTCACTTCGACTGTAGGTTTTTTTGTTTCCTGGGGCCGATTATGATAAAACTTTATATTTGAGTTTCTTATCTATTTTTGTAATAGGAAGTCGGTTGACTTTATGTTGAAAGAACAACTCAATCTATTTATTTGAGCGCTCGTCATCGTGCTTCTATGGTTCAAATTGTGTAAAATGAAAAGGTCAAACCAAAGGAAATCGTTAAATTTGAATTAATTTTTTGATTTCGACAGGTCCGATAAACATGTTTTTTAATCGAGATCCGAAAGCCATAAAAACGATGGACTGGCCGTCCGTAAACTTGGTTGATTTTGATTTTGCCAAATATTTTTGATTTTCATGCGTGGGTTGGAAGCATACATTAAATTGAAATATTAATAAAATAAACGCTTTAAACGCTTTCTACACTCGTAGCCTCACACTAGGATTTTCTCATGTGTCGTGGGTGCCATGGACACACAAAGATGAATACACAAACACCCAGAACAGAATCTAAACTAATCATTCAGATTTGCCTGGCCGGGGATCGAATCCGGGACCCACTGTGTGTCAGACTGGTATGGTGACCGCTCCGCCACGCGAGTCGTCCATAAAAATTGTATGTAAACTTATTTAAGATTGTAGTAGTGAACTAACATGAAATCCACCTGATGGTAAGGGTTAGCGTCGCCCACGGACATCGGTACGCAACAGTAGCTATGTACGAAAATAACGGGTGTTCTAATTATCACAAATCCTTTGCCACTTCTGAGGATTAAGTGAGTCATTCAAACACTTTGACTGAAACGTAAGAAATGCTTGAAACTAGAAAAAGGTGAGGCGTTGGTCCGAGGTCGAACTATACCGGTTCTACCACCTTTTTTTTCTACCTATCTTCTTTCAACTTTATACGAAGACATCCTTAACAAATTTATCATTCAGGAACTTAAAGCCGAGCTGACGCGAAACTATATATCAAAATTTTAAGTTGTAGCTTTTCTTCTAACTGTTATATTTATGGTATGGTATGGTATATTCTGCAGTAAACCGTTTTGTATACAGTAAAGGTAGCATAACAATGTGCAGTATGTTGTACATGTAGTTTACCAATGCAACCAATGTCAACAAACACACTTGTCAACAAAGTCAATCAATTAAGACGGAACTCCTAATTGAAATCGATCACAGAGACGTTGCTTTAATTTAAGTTGAATAAATTTAAGTAAATTAATTTAAATTAGTAATTAATTTAAAGTAAATTGAACATTGCAGCATAAACGGTGCAGAAATATTATGTTAGTAACGATTTTTAAAAAACTTTTTCTTTGCGGTTTTTTTTCTCTCGCGGGGTAATTTATACCACGTATGTGTTAAACTTTCCTACTAACTCATTAAAAAGAAATTTTCAGCTCTCAACGACTTTCCATCTTTTAGTTAGTAAACACTTTAAAAACTACTTAGTAGGTACTTATAAACTATATTTGCAACAACTTAAGGAAGTTTCAATTTCAGAACTTAGAATATAAGTTATTATTTTTGATTCAGTTTATGGCTTTCATTTCATCATGCGCTCTCTTGCATTCTACAAGTACATCATAGAATAAATCTTAGAAATTCATAATAGATTTGTCTTTAAACATTAGTAACCTATCACCATAGCATCGGAAAAGATATTCCAGAAAAAGCATTTTAAAAATATCAATTACTTTATGCTCATGCAGCATAAAAATCTATTTTTGGAATACCGACTGCATTGATAATTGATTTAATTAATAACCACTTCATTTAAATTTATTAACACCCTTGGCATGCAAACTGTTAACCACAACCGATAATCCTCATTTCATGGAACAGGAGATACATTACCGTTTTAATTATAAACTGTCTATTGAACGATATTCACGGTATTTCCTAAAATGGAAATATGAAAATGACTGTCGGCCCACGACCCGAAATGAGGAAATAACATTTCCAAAATAAAATTACTAATAGTCGTTTCAGGGTATGAGTGTCACAGTGTCCATCGAAGATAACAAAATGTAACTGGCATTTTCCAGGAGACATTTTATAAAGGAATTTGTTAGAAACCTTTTTAGAGTATTTACGTCCTGCACTTTCTCGGGCGGAAATTGAAAAGTAACCGAGATTGTATTATGAGTGAGAACGAGTGTCTGTAATGTTTTCATGATTTTATATAAGTACCAAATGTGATCACATTTAAAATATATTACCATATTTTAAAAATATGGCTCGTAGTAATGATTCAAGAGTTCTTGCTATTTAAACTAAGATCACTTGAGAGTCATAAGTCGACAGTATCTGAATACATTAATTCGTAGTCAAATATAAATCGCTCTTCATTTACAATCTACATTGTGTTTTTGAAAAAAATCAAATTAAAATCAGTGTAACTCGATGGCCAATAACAAACTTCCTTAACATTGCTATTATTTATTTCCGCAATAAATTTTATATGGGAACTCTCTAACGACTTTAACCTGTTTCCACAGCACGTGTCGCGATGAAACATTTACCAAATCTGCATTGTTATACTAACACAACAACATATGTATCGTTGCGCTACATGGAACAGTCTTAAAACGTACCAAGGATACGAAACCCACTGCGTATCAAATACACACACTTTACGTAATTACACACACTTTACGTCATCTTTAAAGGTGATGGAACCCTTTGTGGTTTGACTCCGGATGCACCATCATCACACCTATTGCTGTTGAATAACAATGTTAAGCACTGCTGTGTTTTGGTCTGAAGATGTGGTAAGGGAGACACACTTATCCGAGGTGTTCCATCTTAGTCCTCAGGAGTAGCTTGCCTGAGTAAGACTTTATCTGAGGTTGATTACAATGGACTGTGTCACTGTGTGACTGTGTGACACTGGCTACGTGGACGTCAGGAGCCATTTACCATCAGGTGGACTGTATGCTCGTTTGCTACTTCAGTGTTATATATGAAAGGAAATCGTATCTTTTATTGGCGAGTTATGTAGAAGAATTATATTTTCGTTTTCTGGTTTGAGTAAAATAATGCTGGCTAGTTTATACGGGCTCAACTGAATTCTCAGGGGGAAACAATGCATCTTTGATAGGCTTCATTCGCTGTAAGCAGGATACAGATTCTATTCGAGGTTGGTACTGGACGTCCACGGCAAGCATAATCTACTTACTAACTTAATGTGGACTACATATTCATTTGCTAGTAGTATAATATTTATATAAAATATATATTTTTAAACTATATTTATTTATTAGACTCACTGTAAACATGTAGAAAATTTATTAATAAAACTCCTACAAGACAATATTATTATAGTATAAATGCAAACAACTAGATATAGCGTTCATAAAATATATATTCAAATTAATCATCTAACACATCACACACTAATCAAATTTCTTGTCTAACAGTGATAAGTCAAAGGGGAAATTTCGGTCTACTTTGACCGAAATTTCCCCTTTGACTTATAACTGGAATTAGGTTGCGTTCAAGTCAATAGACTTGAACGCAACCTAATTCAGTACTAGTAACATCACTGTCATCCCACTACTTTCCCATTACCAAACTCTATTAGGCTACCCTTACTTCTATCTCGACGTGTTACTCAGATTTCAGGAAAGGCAAATTACATAACACGTAGAGCATTGAAACATGAGAGGTAAGATGAACACTGCTGGCTTATTATAAAACATGATGAAAGATACCTCCTGCTATGATCCGAGCAAATTCTAAACAAACTGAATGAGTAGTTAAAAATAACATCATTCATTAATTTTATTCAGAAGGTGAATACATGTCTACTGTAACATTGAAATCTCGTTCCGTGTTACAGTTTCGTATTCCTTTCAGTTACATTAGGCCGTTGGTTTTAAATTATAAAATCGTGAGTAGGTAGGTACAGCATAGCTTCAGTTCATTTTATATGTTTAAGAATACTTATTATTTATTTTAAATGCTTATATTTGCGCAGTAGACTTTTCACTAGACCCAATCCTTTAATTTGTATATATACCTATCATACTAGACCATTACCTACATAAACGTTAGTACATAGGAAAATCCTGGAGTAGAGAATCCTCTCTACTTCAGGATATCCATTTACCGTAGCCTTCGTACTTATCGTTTCAGTTGTAAACGCGTAATCGTTAATAATTAAGATTAATTTCCGGAAGAGAGAATAAAAATGAAATATTATTATCGATTCTGTACCTCTTGCCACTAATCTGCATTATAGCAGTGTAGTAGGCGTTTGCTCCAAGCCTTTCTCAGTAAGGGAGAAAATAAAGAATTCTAAAATTGAAAATTCTATAAGAAAATACACTATCCCCGACGAATATATTGCTTTTTCGATCGTCATTTCTAGGTTAAGAAGTTACAAAAATTGATTTCATGAAAAAACAATCACTCGAAAGTTGATCAAAACCGTATCCAAAGACACCTATGAACTTTATTTCAGAATTTCCCACATAAGAATTATCATCGATTAATATCGTTTAATTATCACACCTTATAAAAAAGATTATAATTACGGTTGAAGATAACTATCAATATAATTACAGTTGTTGGTAAGTTGCGTTGGTAAAATGCGTTTACCTTTTTTTTCGATTACCTGGTGCCAATCTAGAAGAATGAATCCCTAGTTCTATGAACTTTCAAGCCAGATATTCAGGTTTCAAATTCAAACAGGCATCTCTGATGCGTTTGTTATAAATTAATAATTCTTTGCTTTAATTGTGAAGAAATCATTGTGAAAAAACCTCCATGTCCGTGAGATATTTTTAAAAATAACTTAAGAACTTATTGAACTTTAGGTATTTAAAATTTTGCCAGCTTTTGCCAGCGTGGTGGACTTTGGCCTTAAACTTCTCGTTCTGAGTAGAGGCTCGTACCATAAGTGGACCCATCCATCAGCCTTCTGATTTCTATTCCTGTAGGGTTACCCTTTTTTTATCGAGGGGGAAACCTTCAAAAGGTACTCGACGCCGTGGGAGCAACGCCTTGTTATGTGGTATTTTCACCGCACTAAAACCCCCCCGGTGGCCGACCTCAGCGCTGCGTAGATGACTCCGGGATCTCCAGCGGAACACAACCGGAGTCCTCCGAGCGCGATGCTCCTAACGGGCTCTTCCCTGTAAGCGGACGGCATGCGACCACACATGCCGCCGTCCTTCCCGATGCTTGGCTGGACGGCTCGAGCTCCCACTCTTGCCGCCCGCAACCCCGGAAGCCCCCTTTTAGTCGCCTTTTACGACAGGCAGGGGATACTGTAGCCCTAGCCAGAGACATGTAGGCTTACCCTAGGGGTTTTGTCAGTAAGCGTGTTGGTGAATGCAGTAGTTCAAAGCCTATAGTGGCCACCAGCACATCAACACGGGAAACACAGGAAAACGCTGCTGTCCATCTCCTAGTTTTTCCTCAATCGTTTACTACAACCACTACTTAAAAGCATGGGAAGGACGAAGAAGTGCTGCTTCAAGGCCAGCACCGCGCGGCAGAAGTAGACTAATGCTCGGTAAAAATGCGTTACTGATAATAACGATTGTTTTTCTATGACAGTGCACGGACTCTCTGGCCCAAGCCCACAAGGAACTTCAGCTGACGGTGCTGGACGTGGACAAGACCAAGAAACTGTACTTCGATGAGGAGCACACGGCTCATGATGTCCGCGACAAGGCTAAGGACATCGAGGAAAAGTAAGTATTCAGCTTTATATACTTATCCGATTAGTGCATCATTGTAACATATGAATAGTGTAATTATTATATATAAGCGTTTTATTTTAAAACAAATAATCTTAAAAACGTATTTTTATAAGATTTTTAATGAAATTGTACCTACCTAGACACACTTTTATTTTCTTAAGTTGGCTCAAAAGTATATAAAATAGTTTTATTAGTATTCTACTTCATTTACTCACTATTAAAATTAATATTTAAATGACTTAGACATATAATTAAAAAGTATTAACTTACTTCCCTGTCTCCTATTAATAAACACTTCTTTCACATATCAAATATAATAGATACATGGAAAAAGTAACTTATTACAATACCGAATATGAATTCGGTTTATACACGCTTTTAAAGCTACTCTGCCTCTCTGAGACAGACTGGTAAAGTGGTAACAAGTCATAGTGGATCCAGGATTTTCGTTTTAATTCATCATGTTGAAGGTAATTTTGGATGACAATAGAAAGGTAGACGGAAGAATATAAAAATCTAGTCTACGAAATTTTGAATCAAATGCCCGGATGATCGACCTCTGAGAGATTTTTAAAATAAAATCAATCATGCACTGCTTGTCGGTTGCTCAAACACGTTAGACTCGCGAACAGCAGCGGCTTAAGCAACTGGTACGCCTACGCGCTACGTTGTGTACATAAGAGTGAGAGTATCCTTCGCAGCTATGGCTCACGATAGTAGTCCATTGACGGTCAGTGCACTTAGGATGAGTTTATTATGTTTTCAAACAGTCATTGTTTATATTTTCACCCATCATTTCAAATTACGTTGCAAGGTATTACCGAAAATAAAAATAAAACGTGGAATGTTCAATGTATGGGCAAAAACATAAACAGTGATTGTTTTGAGAAAACAAGATAAAGTCGGATTAAGGGTACAGCCTTAAGGTGTATGGACCTATGTTCGTGGTTTTCGATTGCTCCTGAAACCATTGTTCCCTTCCCCCCTCCCTCTTGGATTCGCCACTGGTTAGAAGTTTATTAATAACGCGTTACTTAGGACGGACTTTAGAACGGTAATGCGTACAATACGTTGCTCCAACTAGAAAACCGATATTTCATTACAAAAACTGTGCGAATAATTTACGAAATAAACATTTTTGGTATTCGTACCGATAAATTAACGCATCGGGGTTAATACGATTATTTAAAGGTTACGACACGAATTTATATATCGGTGTTTAAAACTGATTAATGACCCAGGCAATATCCGATACACTTTAATTTAAAATTAAATGGTTAATATCAGTGTGAAGGTATAATATGTGGCAGATTTATAAATCAATTAACACGTTGCACACTTTTAAAGTAAAATGCATAAAATTATAATTTAAAAACATTTTCACTAAATTTCGCACATCATGATAATGGTGTGTACTAAGTTTATTTATATGAACACGTTGTCATTCCAACAATATTTTTGAATACAACTACTAACGTGCAAACATGTTTGTGAAAAGATGTTAAAAAAGTCTCATGTAATACAGAAAAATAGCAGAAATACAGAAAAATAGCAGGAACCCGAAACTAGAAAGCCAAAAAAATCGACACAAAATGTAATAAATACTGCTTGTACGGAAAAATATTTTCTATATTTATATTATTTACCTACATCATAATTTTCCACCTCGGTTATTTGACAACACCAAGTAAAAAGTCGTTCGGTTGTTGATGTCACTTTTTTAATATTCTTTGATATAACACCTCAATAAAATCGATGAAGATGACGGTTGCATTCATTGACAAGACTTTAAATTTGAATGAAGTCGTAGATCATACATTTATTATGCACATACGTACAGGTATGACCGATAAGTGGTTCTAGCATAGTAATAAGATTCCGTCTATATGTCACATTGAGTGACTACGAGTAGAATTTCTTATAAATTTTCGTGTACGCTAGGTATGAAGTTGATCCCCGATTTTTATCGTAAAATAGTTATGGTAGTATAACTACTACCATAACTATTTTACGATAAAAATCGTCTGGGGAAACTCGGGAAACCTTAACAGGTTACCCGAGTTGCAGCGAAGAATATAACACGCGTTAATTACCTTTAAAATTCTTGTAAAAACAGTTTAAGACTAACTTCTTAATTTAAATTAGACTTTAGCTACATAATATTGCAGCGTATATTTAATATACGGGGTAGTTAGCACCTAATTATTAAGTAATACTCCGCTACACACAGACGATTGTTGCTTATTCAGTTCTTGATATTCTTGACTGACTGACTTATATCTTGATATCCCGATTTAATATTCCTTATTTGGATACTGTTATTTTATTTGTCCATAACATATTTGTAGCGATAACTAGAGGTAACTAAATAAGGTATGTGCGTGTGTGTGTTTTCCACTAATAGATTCTTCCTCAATTATTCATTTTAATTACTTGGCTGTATATTAATAATTTTAATTGCTTTCCGGTGGAAATTGATTTAACAAAGCTTTTTGTCTGGAGGGACACGAGCGGAATTACGGGAACACGAATGTGAACTTGTGATCTTTTTATTACATCGCAAGTTGCTAAAGAGCATATAGTCCTCATGATGAGTGACCACTGCCGCCCATGAACATCTGTAAGCAATTTCATATCACATGGGTTATATCTGAAGTCAATTATAGATGCGTTGCTTCTCCCAAGGACTAACTTGTTCGCTTCTTATGAAAGTAAACTGGCAACTCCAGTATTCGCAATCTGATGTAGCATTTTCATAATACATAATACGATCCTAACTACGTAGCTTAGCTTCAACCACGCATACCACTTAGCCACATCTAGTGACCGACCGAAGCTTAGGATTCGGCCACCTGCGGCCAAAAAACCACCTTCGGTCGGACACTAGCCTCATCCCACATTATGGCGAAAACCACCCTATATCCTATATCAAGACATAAAATTTATAAATACTTTTTTGTAGGGTTTCCTATGAAAGGGCCAAACAACAAAGCCTACGCCGTCGGTCAGTACCTTTGTTCCCTTAAAAGAAATACCTTAACTAACTGCATTATAATTATTAAAAGTATCCGTTTAGTATTTTTTCATAAAATGTGTTGTTGAATCTATTTTGTGGCGGATATTTTAAACGTTAACAAATAATGAAAGATGCCTAAAATTGAATATCTAATGTCATTGTCAACATTTCTCTGGTTTTCGTAGTTCCTTACTTATAAATAGTGCTTAAAATATAAGTGAACTTCAAACTTAATGAGATAATAGTGCAAATTCTAAATCAAAACAACAAATTTTCAAATCGGATCAAATTTGGGTGGGCTGTTCCTACGGATTCTCGCCAAATGCAACAAAAAAACTATTTTTGATAAAACACTATGAAAAGTGTTAAGAAATATTTATAGTTAAAGAAATATTTTTACATATTGTGTGGTGAACTTATTATAGGGATTCAGAATCGCATTTAGCCGACTTTATTTTTAAATCCTCTACAATTCTTCGAATCATTCTCCTATGGGAAATATTAATATTACGTATACACGAGTGTCTTTTTGTTGTACTTACTCCGTTATCCCTAGTTCACAAAGCTACATTGTTAGAGCTGATCCGCCTATTGGACTACGATTGGTAGTCGTAGTCGGTTCTGCATACAGTATTAGTAAGCTGAAGTGGCAATGGGCAGGCCACATTGTTCGTAAGACAGACAACCGATGGGGTAGAAGAGTTGTCGAACTGAGACCACGTCTGGGCAAAAGGAGTACAGGCCGCCCCCCGACCAGGTGGACTGATGACTTGAAGAAGGCGGCGGGCTATCGCTGGATTTAGATGGCGTAGGACCGGTCGAAGTGGCGCAGATTAGGGAAGGCCTATGTCTAGCAGTGGACTTTCAAGGGCTGATGGATGGATGGGTGGACAAGATAGTAGTAGTCTTTAGCAAGTATCCCTAAGATAGTGGACAATAAGTGGTCACTAAGAGTGTAAAGTTCCACTTATTTATTCGTGCTTTCATTAAAACAAATACAAAAGTCATGACACATGTTTTGAACACACGGCTACGTTATCACTAATTACAGTCCTCGGTCATAAAATAGTAAAGTTAGACTAAAACTAGCAAGAAGTTCTCGATTCTACAGATCTACTTTGCAATTAGAAATGTTATCGATTCATACAGACTATTAGAAACTTTACAAAACTTATATTGTTGTTTTAGAAAAGGGAATACACAGCTACACACTATAATTTTTTATTTTAATGACATAAAATTTGCTTCCACAAATACCATATACCATAGAGATACTAGGGATATACTAGGGATTTTACGAAATTATTTTTTTTTAACATGCGAATGCGAATATCTGCTGCCGACATTTACGAATTTTGAAAATTAATCATTTGTAAACGATTTCTAAGCATAGCAGGCTTCTATATAATCTTTAAATTGTTTTTTTTTTCTGATGTTCATATTCGCATAACATTCGCAAAAAATTTTGAGATTGCGAATATGCAAAAATATGCGAATGTACGCGAAATCGAATATTCGTTACATCCCTAATAGGTCCGTATACACATATGAGCATATTATCGACATTTTTAAAATATAATATGGAAGTAGCAGACGAGCATGCAGTCCCCCCGATGGTAAGTGGCAATTGCCGCCCATGGATATCTGTAATCAACCTCAAATAATATCAGCCTTAACTGACGTTAGTCACAAATACATTACTACTCCCGAACGCCTCGAAAAGTATATCTCCCTTACCATACCCTTCAGATCACAATACAGCAACGAAATACAACACTGCTGTTGATAGGCAGACAATGGTGTTGCGGGGGTGCGTCCGAAATCGAACCACAAAGAGTTCTACCACCTTTAAAACTTATCGTAAAATAGTCGCCGTTCCGAAAGGGTTAAATACACAATATGAACCGGAGGTTTTCTTATTTTATAGAATAAAGACATTAAAAGCTATTTCCCTATGTTCTTAAGGCAATAAGAACCGAAACAAACAGTTCGTAAATACATTGTTAATCTTTAGATTGAAAAAGAAAAAAGGATCGTTCTTCCAATCGATCACTTCACTGCAAAAGAATAGCGCTAAGGTGTCCTCCCGCCGAGACCAATTGGAGGAGAAGTCTACAGGCGCCAGGAATGACTATCTTCTAAGCATTTCCGCTGCTAATGCGCACCAGGTAATTAAGAATATATTATACATTCACTGCATATCATAACTAGCTCCTTTCTTAATACAAAATATTAAGCATTCTACATTGAATTTTATGCAAGTAGTAAGTGATCATGCCGTCCACCTGAGGGCAAGTGGCAACTGCTGCCCATGAATACCTTAAATCAACTCTAGATAGAATCAGCATCACACTTGATTACGACAACAGACTTGCAACTACTCCTGAGGAATAAGTTGCAACGCTCCTTATATAAGCCTATACACGACCCCAAAGCAAATCACAGTAAAACTTAAAAATTTTGTTGTTGATATTAAAATGCATCATTTTAAGTAATAAGTGAAGGCCATCATATTTGTAATCAAATCCTAAGCGAATAGAAGTCCTAAACTTGGGGTTGGTAAAAAATTACATCCTGATCACTGACATCGAACAGATTATTTAAGTACGCACATATGCGTCACTACACTCTTCAACCTTTAAACCACAACACAGTATGCTTCGATAAGGCAAAAATAGAAAAGTGGTGATACCTCAAGTTTCCGGTTATAAAGAGCTTTATCGATAATTAATATATTCCCAGAATCGATACTTCCTGGTGGAACTTCAGACGTGCATGCAGAACATGGAATCATCGGTATATGAAAAAGTATCCGAATTTCTCACTCTAATGGGTCGCACCGAACTGCTCACCTGCTCGGCTACCCAGCACTCCTTCGGGAAAATACGGGATCAGGCACAACAACTTACTCGTGAATATAATCTGCAATGTGTCTACTTGTACTATCCTGTGCTGAAGCAGCATATCCAGGTTCGTGTATTCTCAAATTAAGGTCTTGTTGAATTCGTACGTCACTCAATATTTGGTATTCACTGCCGTCATTAGTAAACATTACAAATAGAATAAGAATGCGATATGTAGACGGCTACAAATATGTAGCTTCTCTAAACATATAATGATGAGTCGTCACCCTAATAGGCCTGTGTGGCAATAAAATGGACCAAAGTAGCTTTGGTGACCCCGTCAGGGGAATGTCATATAGACCACCTGGTACTGACATTGCTGTCATTGAGCACCTGTAAATAAATACAAATCGAACAAGAATATTATATGTAGGTGGTCACAAATATGTTGTTTTTTTATGATCAGACAGGTATAGACCTGTCCGATCATAAAAAATATGAATGAAAAGATATGAACAAGTGTTCTGATCAAGTCAGGCAGTTCGCTTTACTCGAACCTCAAAACCTTCATCCAGCGTTGCATAATCGGTACGCTTAAATGCATTTAATAATACACAAATAATTAGGATCATTCACATGTAGTATTCTAGTATTTATAAGTTCCTAATATATTGAAACTAAATTTGGGGAGAACTTCTAATACAGACTAATGTTAAATGTTCGGAAATGTTGCAAGGAACATTAAACTAGGCTATAAACTATTTTCTGGCCGCACCTGCACGTAGTAGCCTAAATCATTTTAGGAAGTTGCAACAAAGCAATTAGTTTCAGTAACTTAGAGCGCACGGAGCTTACATGTACTTAACCGTTTATGTGCGCCGAGATGTAATTCTAACCGTTGGGACCGCGAACTTTCAGTTGCGTTCCTACTGTCCCCAGAGTAAGTCGCTTGGGCTCTCTGGTATACCCTGAATTTAATTAATCGAACCAATATGTCTAGTTCAAAAAAGCCTAAGAAACTAGTTAGAAGTAACGTTGTATACGATGTAAGTTAAGTAACAAAGTTTTATTGTAATTTGTTTTTTTCAGTTTTGCAAAGTGTCCATCATGCATTGACTAATCGTGCAAAGACCTGTTCTCCACCTGAAAAATTACCACCCAAACAATTTTGTGACCTTTAAAGTAATTTTCTTAAAAGTCGAAAATGCTTTAAACACCAAGATTATCATATTAATTTTACGTTGCTTTTTTAAACAGTACGATTTCGAACCGTGCGACAATGATCCTATTGATGCGGTCACCATAGAACACGAGTCCGTGTCGCAGACTCTTGCTCAGGAAGCACGCCGCTGGGCCACACGTGTTGTTCGAGAGACCGCCCTCGTAAGGGATGCGACAAGGAAATTACACCTCTACCAAGCTATGCGTGATGCTGGCCAAAAGGTAGGACGGTTTATCTATTTCTTAGTATTAATAACATTATATGTGGATAAGGTAATCTCGACATGAAAACAATCTACTGTCAAAGAACAATACTTCAATATGACGTTTGTGCTTAACATAACGTATTTGAGACACTTTTATTGACATAAACTAACTTGTAGGTGGATCCAAATGATACCAATGGACCTGATCTTGAAACTAAGATGGATGAATTACGTTCGAACATTCGTCGTTCTGAAACTTCTAAGGCAAAGTATGAGGCGCGACTGGAATGCCTCAGGACAAGCGGTGCCCCTGTCGATGAATGGCTGAAAGAAGTCGATCTTTTGGCTGTCCAGGACTCTACTCTTCCACGTAGCAGCAGTTTGCTCAGTGTACGTACTGATGCATCGGGTGCCGCTGTAAGTATCCTAAAAAATGAATAACATTGCTTTTACAGTATATTTTTACAGTATCATTTTTTACATATTAATCACTCAATCCCAATTATATACTAGGATCAACCAAGTTCGGATTCATTCTACGACAGTGATAATACTGAAGGTGAGCCAGCAACATCAGGCGTAGCTACAACTTCTGGTGGACACCAGCGTACTACATCTGGATCCCAGAACGAAGATGAACATGACGAGGAAGTTGATGGTATAGTTGGTTTTTTTAATTTATTTAAGATATTTTTCTAACTGTAACAAATTTTAAATAAACATTTAATATTTTAGCTGAATTGGAGGAGGAACGCATGCGTATCGAACAATTGACTGTTGGTTGGGATGATCCCACACAAGTCAACTGGGGAGAGACAGAAGGCGAAACTCCTGCTCCTGAAACAACTGAGCCACCAGCCGCTCCTTTGTACAAATGTACCGCTTTGTACTCATACACCGTAAGTTCTCAAATTTTACATTATAGTATATACCTGCGAATTTAAGTCGAATAATTCCTATACTAATCGTCTTATTTTTAAATAGGCTCAAAATCCTGATGAACTATCCATCATTGAGAATGAACAGTTGGAAGTGGTTGGCGAAGGAGATGGCGATGGCTGGCTTCGAGCCCGTAACTACCGCGGAGAGGAAGGATACGTGCCACATAATTATCTTGATGTTGATCGTGAACAGGTGCAACGTCAATTTGTAAATCATTTACATTTATTATTAAAATTTGGTTAAGATTTCGTTTATACAAAGGTCACAAGACAAATAATTCACTAACTTTTCAGGCTTCGAGTGCTCCAGGTCTTGTCACCCAAATATCTTTCTCGTCAGTGGATTATACTGTTGAGGGTGAAGATGCTGAGGTGGTACAATCTCCTGATCAGATTTCAGTTATTTCGGCTCCTGTCGTTAAACAAGATGAGCCAAAGGCCGAAGAACAGCCGAAAGCTGAGGAACCAGTTCAAGCCCCACAAGAACAACTCCCGACGCTTGGATATTGTTTCGCTCTGTATGACTATGACGCTGAAGCTCCCGATGAACTTAACCTGGAAGAAGGACAGGTATGAAAAATCAAGCTTGTAAACTGAAAATCATAACGTGTCACTGTTATTAAAACATTTATTTATATCAAACAGATTATTCGCATTGTGTCCCGCGATGCTCACGGCGTTGATGACGGATGGTGGCGTGGCGAGGCCAACGGAGTCATCGGCAACTTCCCATCTCTCATTACTGAAGAATGTGATGAGGTAAACTTAATTCGTTCTTTACATTCTAGTACCAATGCTGCGCAGACTGTCATGTGATTTCTTCTATATAGTGTTCACTATGCAGTGTTTTCCTATGAATTTCCTGCCATCCCTTCTTAAAAGCAATCTGCATTGGATTACTTTTAAGAACGGGTTATACGGTATTTATTTTGATCTTGCTAAATTTATTAATAATTTATTGTCTAATTTTAGAACGGAGAAATGCTAAGCGGCGGCGATGATTGGACTCCTCTAGGCTCGGCGCCGCCCGTATTCTCTTCGCCCCCAGGAACACCTCCGGCTGAAACTTTCGACGATGAAAGTAAGCTCAATCTCTTACTTCTTTCTTAATTTCTCCTTCCATCTATTACTGTGCACTAGCCTCTCGCACCTGGACAACTTTCTAACTTGAATTTAATAATAAAACCTCTTAACGTGCCTACGCTACCTTGAAAAAGACCCAACTATTACGCACTTATTAAAACATGTGTAATTTCTGCAGCATTTTTAAAATGCTTCATGAATACTTAAAAAGTTGTCCTCGTTCGATAACAACAAAACTGTCTTGCAGCTCAGTTTACGTATATTGTGTATTGTATGTATTAATAGTGGGCATAAGGTCTAACGTTTACATGCAATAGATAGCTTTTGGCTGGTTGGGTAAATGGTTGTGGTTTTGGTTCCCAATTGGCATGGTATTTTGGATCTTCATTGAATGGCACGTTTCTAACATTTATAGAGAAATGGTAGGTTTATAATTACTCCGTACCATATCATGGGTTCATCACATAGCGTCATTAATGCATGAAATTCTTGCACGATCATGTAATCAGTGTTAAAGACACATTTGTATTACGATCTTGAAGAAATTGAACATTTATAAGATTGTTTCATAAACCAAATTTACTATCTAAATCGGTATAAAAATATGAGAAATTGAATGTAGTCTTATTATATGGTTTGAAAGCTGGTCTTCTAATCCAAACTGATTTTATCTATCTCTTGTAACGTATCGTGTCTTTCAGAATTCTATGACTACTTATGCACTATCTTCCGACTTTCAAGTGTCCTATATCTTACTGTTTTCTGTTTGACAATTTCTATATATATAATGAGTTACAAATGAATTTATAAAGTAACTTTGTTGCTACTAAAATTTGTTATTGCAAACGTGTAGCGCTTTTCAGTGGACTTGATATGATTTTTAAATCTATCAAATGAGGTGAAAGAATGGTTACAACATTTTGCTCACTGTGGTTATGTAGAACAGGTGTACTGAAAAGCGCATTCAAAGTTGTTAATATTCGGGTGGCCTCCTTGGTTGAAATGTTTATTGCTCTTGGACGCTGCTAGTGATCGTGGGTGACAACAACAATACTAAGAGCGCCGCCCCTCCGGCCGCGCCGCCCCCGCCGCCGCCCGCCGACCTCGGCGACTCCATGGACAGTCAACCAGACTTCAGCTTTAATTTAGAGCTAAGTAGGAATCAACACGAGCAATACGACACCCAGTTTGTCGAACAACCGACGGTGGTCGCTCCCACGGTCACCATTGTGGGTAAGTTCCATTCATACCATCATTATAAGAGATAGATAAGGGCAAGTCTTCTGCACATTATCTCTAAAGAAAAAGCTTATCTAATTATTTATCACAGTCTTAATTATTTTATTATATGCATACTCGCAACGTATTACATTATGTAATAAATTTGCACCAGTGCAACGTTACTTTGAAAGACGGTATTCTAAGGTATAATGATCCTGTAACCCAACTGTCAGACACATAGTAGGATATAAACTTTCAAACTTATTACGTATTACGAAGATTCTTATTAAGGAAACGTCGTAATCCACATATGAATTCTTTATGAGTTAAGTATATGCCTACAAGTAACAATTTCTTTCGAGCTAACGGTTTCAGGTTTATCATATTTAAGAAGTATGCTAACATGTATAAATTATCGTACTCTAACTAAACTTCTAAAAGAATATGCAAAACATTCTGTTCAAATTACCCTTTTTAGTACACTCTTACTAAAGAAAACTGTGACTTTTCATATGAAATATTTTTATTTCGTTCCTCACAACATCTCGCCATTCGAGATTTATTGTATGTTTTCGAGACTCTTCCGACCTATCGCATCGTAAGCAAGGGTTGTACCATCGCATTCCTTGAGCTCTCACCAGTTATCGCACCCGCTGTCCTATGAGGCGCGCACACTTCACGCTCTGTACCAATTCCAGTACTTTACTAAATGTCAAATAAGTGATGCGCACGCTAAAAATATTTTATTTTCTTTGGTATTCTCATTAGAGAATTATGTTACTGGGATTACCCAGTACACACATATCACGCAAAGCTATATCTAACTCTACTATACTCGACAAAACTACGCCAAATTACGCACTCGTGCCCATTCAGGTAAAGCAAATTAAATCTGTAGCAATATATTCTGTAACAATTATTATTATTATAGGCGTAAATCGTAATCTTGTTTACAACATAAACCGCTACTGCTAAACTTCATAAAACGCTCGTGAATGGGTCGTCGCCAAATATAAATTGTATTAGGAGGATATTAACTATAAAAACGCCGTAAACCTATATGAATTCTTTTTAGTTGCCAACCAACTGACACATATGACATATCAATATATCATATAACTGAACTATCCGAGGCATAATAGAGGCATATATGTATTCAGGATACAAAAGCCACGTCATACTTTTAATTAAACATTTCTACCAACAGATCCATTAACGGATTACAAAATTACCAGTCTCGACACTACATGTACCTACTTACCAAGACCTTTTATACCTTTACGCAAATCTATTATACTTAACCTCAAAATTACATTGTTAGATATAATGTCATAAACCACCCTTCAATCTAAGTGTAAAAGCTCCGCAATTGAAAGCTATTTTCGCATTAACGACTCCTTTGAAATTTTTAACATCTTGACTTCTGTAGTTCCCCTAATGACCTGTGGTTACTGTCGTAATGGCTGCACAACAGACGGCAAACGGATTTAACATGAATAATTATAGGGGAAGGCTCGATTTCCAATAGCTATTTATAGCTATACATAGAAACCTAAGTAGGAATCAAATGATTTTCCACTAACAAGCTATTATATATAAAGAGTGGTTACCATAACAAATTATTAGTAAATTATTAGGTTGATTATTAGGTTTAATAGTAAAATCAATGGTGCTCAAGCTCAAGCTAAAAGATGACGCAATTATAACTTTTTATAATTTCACTTGTAGCAAATATTAAAAGAAACTTATCTGGGTTATAAAATACAGGTTCCTACTTATAAACTTTAGCGCAAGTGCGGAATAAACTAGTACATTATTTGCCATTTAAACACTTAATTACCGTGAGATTCAATTTCTCGGAATTTTCTGTAGGAAGACTCGTCTTTTCGCTATCGAGACAAACTGTTTTAATCATAAAACCTTTAAGATAAATAACGTCTTTTGTGGTTTCGAATAAATAGTGAATTGCATTGACACATTTTTTGTGTGAATATTTTATTAATATGTTAATACTGTTTGAAATTTTTTCCATGCATCAGTCGATGAAGTTATCGGTGATAATTTATCGGACGAGGTTTGGGTTGAAATTAATTATTTTTTTGTAACTCGCTATTGTTGTGCTTCGTAAATTCTCTGTTTTAGGTTTGTATGCTTGGTGTCGTTGATTTCACAACGCTTAAATCAAAATTTGGTTTTTGTTCAATTATAATCACTGAATCAGTTCATCTTACATTACATGCAGATGAAGAAATGGCTGATGTGCTCTGTAGCGCTTTTGTTTATACATGTTTCGTTGCAAACTTCTACATCAGCGTTTCTTTGTCTGCAATATACATAAAAATGTATGTAGTGTTTGATGTTAGCTAGAAAATAACTTATTAACTGCACATTTTCGTATTGTTTTGTAGATTTGTTCTATGCAACGAGCTCAACGAGGATGTAGAAGACTCCTGCTATTTTAACCTCTAATTTAAATAATTATGTTATGTTCTTAACTTTATCATAGGATTGTCAAAACAGTATGAAATTGGCTACATTCATGGGAATAAAACATAAGGTGTGTCTATTATATATATTAACTGTGATTGATGCGATTTGGTATCGATCTTTTGAAACTTGGAGCCGTCGTCATTCTCATGAAAACTTTTCATGAAGTTTCTGATATGTACCGAACACATTACGAACACTGAGGAATCAAATTGATATTAATGTGCCGTAACATCAAACTTACTAAAATAAATGAATCTTTAAAATAGAGAGTAATGGGTTTATCAGTAACTAACTCATATCCCAGATTGACAGTCATGATCTCTTACGTGATGAAGCATTTTGAGGCGAATTAAGATTAATCCTAAGAAAACGCAATGCATCAAATGGATACGATACGGGTTCAATAATAAATGACAATTTAAAATTATACTAGAAAGTAATTAAGTAGCGCACTTTAATTGATTTATTTTTAGTTAAATAGGATTGCATTTCCATAGATTACGTTTATTAGTTTACACAAGTAAGAATCTTTAAGACAATCAATATTTAATTTAAATTTTGCATGCATTACGTATAAATATGGTTTGATTTACAATATGGGAAATAAAACGATGCTAACCTTACCCTACCAACTATTGTATGGACAGGGTCAATTTTAATAAAATTTAGTTCTCTATTTATCAATAAATTTAACTGACATGCATACTTTTAAGTATCATTCAAATTTATCTGTTTATAATACGCATAGGCAATCTACGTAATTAGTAGATACATAAATTAGAAGTATATTTTAAACGAATGATAATAATAAATAGTATGTATCTTTTTGCTTTCATTATAAAACGCGTTCAATCTGCTGAATTATATTATTATAAGAAGAGGAGAAATACGCCGTGCTTCCTCAGTATTAAATTATTACGTACAAACGGTATTGCATGCTACCACTCACTTTGAAACTTTATCAATACTTAAGTAGGCACCACGGCAACCGATACCTGTTGATTTAAAAAGTGAAGTTTTATTTCTCTTAGTATTGTGAATATAACAAAAAATAATCTTTGAAACATTTATCAGGAGGAGGAGCAGCAAGCCGTTGCCCCGCCACCGCCGAAGCCTGTGCCGCCGAAAGTTGAATTACCAACAGACGATTGCGGGCTCGGGGTGGCGCAAATCGTCATCACGGCCGCTACTCCCATGGTGGAGGAACCCGACCAGCCCTTCCCACCGCCCGAATCCGAGACCCAGCCAGAGGAACAGAATAACGACGAAAACGACGACGAGGAGTCCTCGCTATCTGAGCAAACCGCGGTATGTCTGCGCGACTCCGACGAAGGCCCCGCCGATTCAGCTCCGCATCCGGCGTCGAGTTCTACGGCGAGCGAAGGCGAGTCTACGGGTGCGTCCGTAGCGTCCGGACCGCCCACCGCGCCGCAGTCGCCGCCGGCCGCCCCGCGCGCCGGCCGCGCCTCTATCCCCGATGAACTGGAACCTGCGCAACTCGCGAGACTTACCGATTTAAAAGAGTCCAATGCTTAGGCCTAAATACCTATCGAGTGGCTCCCTGTAAATCTTAACAGACACACATTCAACTACAATTTTCAACAACTTTTGTACCTTCTTACATTCGGACAATATCAATCTAAATTTATATATGTCTATTATCTGGTCGTCTATCTATAGCGTACGGCCGTTTCGATTCGCTATTACTGGGTGAAGCTAATGTTAAACTTTGTACCGTTTTGCAAAATAGTACTTAGAATTATTTATGTACACGTTTAATATATTTACATTAATGTGTTTCTGCTTCGAATACCTTAGTTGTCACGATATTTACTGTTCAAACTGTAACAACGACTTCTATTAGCTTCAATTTCAGATTATTACGTATACTTAGTCAAATTTAGATATAAAATGTTAGAAAAATATTTATATTAGATTTTTATTAGTGATATTTAAAATGAAACTCACTCATTATTACTTAGATGTTCTATTTATCTTTTTGTATGTTAGTACATACTGTAGGTAAAGTAACTGCAGAGGACATTATTGGTTGGTAACTAGGTTGTTAACTTCAAGAAATATTTACGTACAAACGTTCTTTTTAGAGTTAATTTAAATTAGATTGTGTTAAAATCACTTTAGGTTCTCTACTTCTATTTGCTGTGCCGTCGTGGTTGTTGAAATCTTTAAGTAAGTTATTAACTATCTCAAACGTTTTGTGTGTGGTTTAAATTAGAATATTCTATAAAACGTGGCACTTAGGCACCGACACACTAAATGATAGTGTGTTCACACAGCTACGACCTAAATGTTTCTAAGGAGCCTTGATCTATTTGGTGTTAAAGTTACCGTTATGAATTTATTTTAAACAGCATATTCATTGTTTAACTGTTTATAAGATCATTTGTTAACAAGAACTTATTTCAATTTCATAGGATAACGACTAATTATACGGTACCGTCTAATTTCGGCGGTCATGTTTTGTAACCCTATTCGTCTGAGACCCCTTACAAAGCTTTAAGCTTCATAATTTGGGAATATAATATATTAATTAATATAAAGCGGTCACTTCAACTTAGGGGTACTTGTATATACTTAGTAAATAAAACATGATATAACTTATTATACTAGTTAAATGCTGCAGCACGACCTGTTGTCTAGACGGCAAAATAGAAGTGTATACGTAGGGTTGTCGCTCATATTGGCCAATATAATATTGTCACTTCTGTTTGAAGATGATTAACCTACAGCGATATAAAAAATTTGAATAAAGCTAAAAAAACATGATCGCGTCACTTAAGTGGTGTATTTAACTTGTTTTAATCAAGCTAGGACTGGACTTTTGTTAAGATAAAATGTTTGAGTTATTTGCAATCTTTACTATTTTATTAACGGCCGCGAATTTATTTACTATGTAATCCATGTCATATCAGCCTTACTTTTCGTATCTAGGCGTAGTGGATTTTTTCCAAAAACAACAACAATTTTCTCAATTTCTTGGTTAGGTATGAGGTCTTGTAACTCGTTATCTTTTGTTTGAATTGCATCTGCATTTCTACATTTATAAATTCTAACGTAACGACTCTAAATATCAATAATATAAAATTTAACTTAATCAGTGCTAGTCCGATCGGCTAATCGTAGGTATGAACCTAGCTACCACACAATGTAGGTACATTGGCCAATATGTGTGTGTTATGTAAAGCGTTGTTAACATTAATGTACTCAGTGAATTTTCACGCTGGGATGTTTTTGTCGCATGCATCGACAAAGATCAGAGTTGTGGCCGGGGGAAAATTCACTGACGGAGTAGGTTTAGAATGATACAGGGTGTTACTAACTTCTCGAACCTCTTGTGACCTAACCGGATGGCCATGAAACATGCGCTTCAAACGTCATTTTAAATTTAGTGCGAATTTCATTAAATTTCAATACAGTTTACAGCGAAATTTGGTCTTATATGATCAGTCACCAACGTTTTGTTTGCAAATGACACTTTAAGGTGAATGTTTTGTGGTCCTCGAGAAGTTTTCCTTATATATTAATAACGTTTCATTTTTTTCATTTCGGTTTTATGATCGTAGGTTCCTGTCTTATTCATAAGCATTCAATTCTTCTTTCGAGTTCATTATCTGATTTCTTCTGTTCAAGTCTATAATCTCGATTTAACCTAGACAAATCGTAGATTTTTTCAAAATTGTTGATGGATCACATTGCGAAATTAAGAAATAAATATGTAACCGTTTGCTACATTACTAATACTTTTACATTAAGGAATTATTTGGAATCGTTGTGTCGCCTCTCTTAATTTCTAATATGTAATGAAGTATTACTTAAACTAAAATATAATCTCAAAATATTATTGGTGTTGACATAGATTAGAAGTTAATTAGTTAATAATTTACATTTTTTAAAATATATGCGTAGCCGCATAGCTGTCTGATTATAATGTGTAGAGGGATATACTACAATCGTTGTCAATGTAACGCTTTTTAAAATATATTCTAATAAATTGTTTGATGGTCAATGTAGAGTGGATCTTGGCTTTTTTGTGCGTACTAACTCACCCCTTAGATGTTTCATCATATTACATTGATTTCACAGTTTTTAAATAAATAATATTGCATTATTTAAGCCTAGGGTATTTTCCATCGGCCGACAGGATACTAGACCTAATGAAGGCATGACCACTTTACCGGCTATACCCATTGTTACTTTCATTTCCTTCAGAGAGGAATGTAGCACTCTGTAGACTATAATAGGTACTGTCACTGTAACAAATGTGCACCCACATACCGATTGACTGTTTATATGAAATACAATGTTCAAACTAATGTTGTTTGTGATACATAACGTTATATACTACATACTTATAGATATTATGTTATCTAAGTATTGCTTTTCTCTAGTACAGTCGGAAATGGATAGATCACATTAGTTTGAGTGCAGGAGTTATGCTGAATGAATTTAAATATATCAAAACACGCACTCACCATTCGTGTTTTATTTATCTCATCCCTACCTTCCTAATCACTCTCAATAAGCAACTAAAATATAACCACCATCATCATCTCTTATCGTACGTCTCGGCAGTAATGATCAAACAATCAATCACCTTTTGATTAAGTCAGTACTAGTTCTATTATATCTAATAAGTATTAATATAATATTGAGGCGAAGAGCATCTATTTTTTTTTGCGTAAGTTGACATTTTCTAGTCCGCCACTTTGAAAAAAAAATGTCCAGCCAGGGTCTACAGTTTAGCCTAAGTGAATAGAATCAAAAAGTATTCAGCAAAAGAAATACCTATCTTTAATTATATACTTGTTGAGATATTTAAATTAATATGTTCTCTTTTTCTATTTAGCGCCGAAATTGCTTTTTTTAAAAATGACGTGTCAGACGGACGTGTCAGTATGTAAAGCCAGGTACCATAAAAATGTAAGAACAATCCAGTCACATCAATCATCGACATCCTATGTCGATGATATGCTAATAAAATCTATCTCTACCAGAAATCGCTTATCGTGAATAATTATTATAATATCATTATTTATTATTATTATGTTATTATTAAATAATTTCAATAGGTCATCATGTATATCGGTGATGGACATTAGATTGGACGGTAAAAGAAGCGACATGTATATTAAGCCTAGCCTACAAGACTAGACATTGGGAACACCTAACATGCAAAAATAAATATAAAGGTGTGGTATAAATATATAAAAGTACTCTTAATTATTTGCGTATGTAGTGTATTTGAATCGAACCGAACCTATCTATATAGCTTCTGATAGTCCACTGCTGGACATAGGCCACCCTTAACCTTCGCTTGTCCGACCTATCCTGAGCCATCTGAATTCTGCGGTTACCTACTTTTTCAGGTCATCAGTCCAACTGGTCCAAAGAAATTTCACCGAATATATAACTGACTCTGTAGAATTATTCTGTTCCATTTATCTTATTGCTAAAATTACCAAAGGTTTGTAAGGTATCAAAACACAATTTTTTTCACTAAGTTTAATCCAAAAAATTAATCATAATAAGTTCACATTATAAGTAGAAGCGTTTATGAATAGTTACAACGAAAGTCACTAGCAAATATAATAAAAGCGCATTTAGTCTTTTAATACAAGAGTTTTCACAAATGAGGTAGAAACATACACAGTGTTGGACAGGTAATTACTATAAAATAATATATTTTGGGATGAGTTGAATAATCGAATCATAATTATAAGAAATATTAAAAGGACACGGGATACAATAACAAAAATAGAATAAGAAAGACTACCTCCATTATCAAAATATCTATACGAATTCAGATATTTATTTATTCAGAATAAAATCTTCTTAGGATTCTTGCATTTATTTTTTATTAATTATAAATTATTATATTATTTTAAATTAATGTTATGTTAAGGAGAGGTATAGAATCCTTACCTTATAAGAGGTATAGAATCAGACATTTCTAGTTACGTGTCCACCACTCTATATTATACAATTGCACCACTAAAATTTAAAAACGAGTTTAGTTAGTCTACAGACTTACGTAATTTATTAAGCTCAAAATAATTCAATGTGCTTACCGTACAAGTTGTGATAAATAGAATAAGCAGAATTACATCAATCGCGTTAATCTTATTTTCAATATAAGAGAATCCTAGTAGAATTGCAATGGGATAACTGTGTGTATTGATATTTAAGGGATAATACAATTATAACTACATACTTAAATTTACGATGAAAGAGAAGGCAAGTGGAATAATGAATGTTCAATTGGATTATGTGGTTATGAATATTTTGAGTTCTTGCAGTAACTTATTTAATTATGTAAGAGAATAAAGGTGGAATAATTAATATCGTAATGAAGTAATCGCATCCTAAATTATCCATACCGCACATGTTACTGTGAATCTAATAAACGAAGTGCGGTCTACGAAATAATATTATATTAACGAGATTGGTAATTAATTCCCGGATAACATTAATTTGAAGTTATTCAATATCTGTAATTGTATGTTATTTTTGATTATTACATTAGGGGTCATCCATATAATACGTCACACGATAGGGGGGTGAGGTGTCAATGTGGTGTGACACGGTGTGACAAGGGGGTGGGGAAGGGTCATAAATATCGTGACGTCACATTTCAAATATTTGCAAGTATTAAAATCTCATTTATAATTTGAGAACTCTTGTTTTCATTTAATAACTTTTATGCATATAATTGCTAAATGTGACATCACACTAGAAAGAGGGGGTCACACAAATGTGACGAGTTGTGACAAGGACGGGGAGGGGTCAAAAAGTCGGGAAATTTCTATGACGTAATTTATGGATGGCTCCTTACCTACATTATAACGACGCAACGACGGACGCAACATCATATTTGGAACAGATAATCTTATTAAGTGATATACATATATCTACATACTAGAATTTAATCTTAATATTAATTATACCGTTTAAAATACATATTTTAAAGTAATCTAACAATGCTGACGTTAAGCAATGTTAACACAAAAACGCCTAAATAGAAGCTTATTCAACCAACATACATATCGACATACGACCATGTAGTTAAGAATACAGTTAAGAATATTTTTGGATATAAATGGCCATCGCTTATTTTAATTATAGTTATATTAAACTAGTACATTAAATATATCGCACAGTGACAACGAAAGGGACCGAACTTAAAATTTTGGTAAATTGTATTAAATACCTGAAACTACATTTAATAACGTAATATTTCGTTAGGCGTTTTGAAAAGTGACGAATTCGCGATAGAAAGGGCAATATATGCCCCTTTAATAACCGCACGCTTTAACTTTCCAAAATGCCAACGCAATTTTGTTAAAAAATGCAAATTTTACGTTAGGTCTCTTTTATTCTCACCGTAAGATATATTAGTCTACATAAATTAATTCTAAAGACAACTAACTTACTTAATTTAATTCTACATTTTTATCGTAATGTAATTGCATAATTAGATAGTTTTAAATATACTTCTATAGATAGAAACTGAACAATATTTATATAAAAGAATAACTAAAGAAAGTAATATATAGAAATACATATCTTATTTCACTTTTTAGTTATTGATAGTAGTATCATTCGCGGCGATAAATACATTAAGATGCACTGAAATATCGCTTTTATAACTCAAATTTTAACTATTTTTACTATTTACAATTCTTTTATATAAACAAATATAGACAGGCAGCTACTACACAATTACTTTTGTGCCTACTACAAACTTGGAATAATAAGTTATAAATACATAAGCTATAACTATTTGGGATTCTCATAAACAATAAGCTTCATTTAATAATTTCAATCTATATCTACAATTCACAAATACGTTTCTAAACATAAGACAACCATATAAATGAAAACACAATATTTAAGAGTTCAAAACTCAACATTAAACCAAAATAATTTGTACAATAGTTCTGCTAACTGACCAGAATTGACAATGAATAAAATTAATTACAAAACTAATCAACAAAACAAACTTGGGGCAACATAGTTATATTTTTAAAGTATCGAAACAAGATAGTACACATTTAAGTAGTAATCAGGATAAATAATCTAATATTACATGAAGTTATTTACATTTATATTAAGTATAACAATCTATACATATATATAAAATTGAAGTGTCTGTTTGTAATATCAAATTAACAGTTTTATACCAAATGCATATGGAAGTATATACGATACTGATGATAAAATATCAGTTAATAAATTTTTTGTCTGTCTGTCCGTCTGTCTGTCTGTCGGTCTGTATATCTGTATGTCTGTCTATCTGTCTGTCTGTTTGTTCTGGGTAATCTCTGAAACCACTGAACAGATTTTGAAGCGACTTTCACTGTTGGATAGCTGATGTCACAAGGCGTAACTTAGGCCACTTCTATTTTAGAAAATGTAATTAGGGTTCCGCACAAAAAATTAGAACCCAAGAAACTGCGCGCTTTACGCGCACGTAGATGTTACTATGTCAAGTTACATTTTTAAACGCGGGTATAACCGCTGGGCTCAGCTGTTTATAATAAATTATAAAATTGTCTACTTTTATCAAGGTTATTTCATAGACGTAAGCCATAGACATCAAAGCCGTGAAGATGTCTGCGGTAACATTCGAGTGCAAATGAGCCAGAGAATATTCTGTTTCGTTCACTCCATTACCATTATCAATTAACCTTGATAAAATCCCTTACGTATTTATTGTACGTTTATATTAAGACTTATATATTATTTAAATATAATAGTATTCTAACTTATGCTATGATGAAAATGATTTTATTGTCTTGCGTCATTTTCAGCAGCAAAGTATTATGCTTAGTCCGTTTATTCTACAAATATGTATAATTTGTAGACCACGGACTAAATACTCGACATAACTGCATTCCGCAGTCGACGATATCATTATAACTAATCATACTTAAATTTATATCTATTTATTAATAAATTTGTCGTAAATTAGGTACTTATTATATTGTAACATAGTGGGATTGACACTAAGTGTTTCAAAATATTTGCAAAACCAATTTTTTGCATTAAGAACTTTGTACAATTGCTCAGTTGTTATACGCATGTTATATACACGATATTAGTAATAAATAAAAATCACAGAAATAATAAACAATTAAAACCAAACTTTGTTAAGCTAAGCACTAACGTAGGGTAGAAGTGAACAAAACAAATATTTTTGCAATACAACTAATCTTCATAAAGGTAGCATATTCTGTGGGCCTGCTCAAAAAAAGTTGGAAAGATGGTACGTTGCATAAAATTATATTTTGCAAATATTAGCACACATTAATATCAAATCCTCTTACACAATAATACCGTTAGATTATGTTTATTATTCTATGTTTATCTCTAAATTTATCCAATCAACATACAGTAGGCGCGCGAGTAAATGACAATCAAAATCTAAACTATATAAAGTCCTTAACTTGTTTTTAAACTTTGTGGTATCAAATTCAATTTTACCTCATATATGGAGTAATAGAAACTACAATTGTGGGTCATAGCAGCGTCGTAGGACGTATTTAGGACATGTAGAACTTTGAATTTGAAAATTAAAATATCTTTTTAAAAATCTTTAAGTTTTCTAGAACATCATCAAAGCAAGTAATTAACTCAAAAACCAGCGCAAACCTTGGAGGAGCCTAATCTCGCCACCCGACTGAAGAATAATTCTCCAAATACCAACTTAGAATAAATTATATTTTAAAACTATTTTAGCCTATTCTTATTCAATAATACCCCTTATTCCACGGATCCAGGCAAATTTGACCACTAGATAAATAATAATTATTAACTTTTATTAAAACCCTTTAAGCAAATGCCAGCTTAAACCACAGACCCCAAAACCATTTGATAAACCACTCCTAAATTGAATCCCAATTTCAAAACCTATCCCTATTTATTTCTTATTTTACTGCTAATTTATACTCGGAGGAATAGAAATCGAGCCACCAGATTTTTAAGTTTAGTAGAATAGTTTAAAGAGTGAGTAATTATCTATATAAAATACTCTGAAATAGGTCTTAGTCCTGTCCTGAAATAAATCCCTTAGTCGACTTTTACGACATCCACGGGAAGAGAGGGAGTGGTGTTATTCGTGACCGACACCACACGGCACTATGCTCAAATATTATAAAAACATATATATGAGATGTGTAAACAGGGTTGTAATATTAAATTAATGTTAACACTCTTGTATGCGCATCGCAGAGAATTTGCAAGGTCGCAAAAGAAACTATTAAAAAATATATATAAACTACATAGGCCAAGAACTATTACCATCCTCGCAAAAAAGGGACAATTGTAAATAAAATAATTTGTATGTCAATTCATTGAAAAAATACAATAAAGTATGCAGTAAATACAGAAAATATTAAGCTAATTTGAATTAAAAAATCATGCCATCCAATACATTAGGTAATATATTGCAATAAGTAGTCGTAGTGGTGGAGAGACCAGCGAGAATTCCAGACTCAGATCAGATGCTAGAATACGCGTATTAATCAAATAATAAAAATTATATAATACTATCCCAATGCTAAAATTATCCGTATCATATATAAAATAAAAATTAAGATCTACATAATATATGCACAAGAGAGTTCAGGGAGGCACAACGTACCAACTAGTTATAGTTAGTAACAGCATCACTCCATGTGTGATTCCGAAAAAATCCTTTTGTCATACGTTAATTATTTCAGCAATAGCTAGATTATATAGTTAGTTATAAATAGATATTTTGACATACTGCTCAATATCGTCTTCTAAACGCAAAAAGGTGGCTCGATTGCTTTGCTGCTGCTCGTATTACAATATAATAACAGACAAAAAACAATGTCCACGTTTATATATATTTTTTTTAATTTCTTCACAATAGATATATAGTATAATAGACGATTCAGAATGTGTGTGATGTATAAGAATTAAATAACCCTACGACGGGTATAAGACGATGAAATTTTCAAGTATGCATCGCCAAATCTGAAACTGGTATATAAGTCTTTTACTTAAGAATGCTTAAAAGGGTTACGGGGCAGATGGATAAAAACTAAAATTGCCTAATTAGATTTAAACAAACATCGAACATTGAACAAATCGTTATGTATATTAGATCAATAATTAAAACCCTACTGACGGTTTCAATAGAAATCCATACGATAGTTACGTGACGGAGATAAAAAGGAAAAACTGAACGTATGTTTCAACAGTTCCATTCTTACATCGTTGGGTACTGTCAATTGGCCTTTTATTATTGCACAAATTTAATGCACACACACTGTACAGATTTAAGTTTTACAGTGCCACAGATATTATCTAGATATTCTTATATCTAGAATATATCTGTCCTTACTTGCATTTGAAACACCAATGTGAAATGAGGAGTTCATATCGCTGGAGAACAACAGCAAGACGTGAATGAAACCAAAACGTTTAAGACGTCGAAGCTAATTGACGGGCCATAAATAGAAAATGGCGTGACAATAAGATAAGACAGGTTAATTAGCTTATTGACAGGGTAATACAGCTGAAATTTTAACTTCCGTAAAGTAATGAAAATCGAAGTTGTTATCCAAGGGCCTCAGCTGGATAAGGTATGACCCTAATAATATCGAAAAGCCTTTTGTCATTGCATTCGACTTATATCCCTGCAGCTAAAACAATATCTCAAGGATGTACCTATTGTAATGACCGTCTACTTTAACAATTAACTCGTGATCAAATATTTCTAGCCAACAAACAGATCGGTGTTAAGGTAACACATGAAAAATAGAAAAATATTATTAATTCACAAGTAACATGAAAAAGACGAACAAAAATGTTAAATACACACTTAAACCTCAATTGATAACTACTACAAATAAACAACATTCACTCGTTTATTCAAAATACTCATCGACCATTATACGACGTTACGCAATTTTATGACAACAAGAACATTTATTATTATAGTATAATTTGTTCACTTAATAGTATTATACCAATACAGTATGTATTGTTATCTCCTCTGGGTATGGACAGAGCCTACTAATCTATTCGTTGTACGGCGAAACTGTGTAACTTTTACATTGGGATAATGGATATGAGACACTGCATACAAACATGAAATGAACATGCGATGGACATAAAGAACAAAAATACACATAGTTTGTACAATCTATTCTATACACGTAATGAAATCACAAATCGTAATATTAAATATGTACAGCGCCAAGTACTACCGCACTGTGGAAATGAAACTAGTACACAGTTTGTGGCTCGGTTGAATTCATACAATACAACATACACGCGAACAATTCGCCGAATAACTTCCTGAACAATGACGAGTAAACGCCGCGCACGTATAAAGACGTATGATTCTTTATACGGTACGAAGAACAGACAAATATTCGTGGCGATACTCGCCACGAATATTTGTATAAGTGTAATAGACCGGAGTAAGTTATTTACATACACATACACATATTCTCGCTTGTTCGTTTGTACTTGGCGGATGTATAAATGTTGCATTACGTAAAACATGTAGCCCAAGTTTACTCAGGCTTTTAAAACGACAAAGGGAGCTTGCAGTAAGTCTGTCATCGAAATCGGCTTGGATACGAATTTATACATTCACAGTATATTTCATTTATTATTATTAATAGAACAAAGTAAGTAATATAATAGATGTTGTACACGTAATATATTTTAACGAAAGCCATAATTTTAATTTATCTCGCACATCATTTTACAATTTGACTGTTAAAGAAATCTTAGTGCAGTGCTTAGACATCAATGCTACGACTCAGTGGCCATATGGAAAGAACTAAAATCTCGTAAAAAGCTGCAAAAAAAATAGTACTAAATATTATCGCTAACCTTATCTAAAGCTGTTGCTCTTGTACTGATCATAAATATCCTGGAACATGACACGGCAGTTCATTTTAACCTTCAGCTTTGAACAGAGAAGGAACACGCCAGAGAGTTTGCGATGCAAGGAGTATATTTCCTCTGGAGGCGGGCATAGTCTGTGCGTGAGGATAGTTGGTACTAGGGCTTGGATCCGTCGCGTGGTCCTCTGGGTACCGAAGTCGAACTCGCCAGAACCCTCGCTGGTGAATACTTCGCCCATTATCATCACTGTGTCGACATGGGTGTCCTCCATTATCTGCAAAATTACAAAATTTAAAAATTACTGACATTTGTTCTTGTTTTATATATATAACAGGCTTCTTGGTTCATTCATCAGTATTTATAATACTTTAAATTTAAAATATTTTATATATTTCAAATTTAAAAGTCCTTTGAATAGTTATTCAGCAATTTATAAGAAATGCCTATAAAACCGAGATTGTTTAACTTAGATATTGTTTGAAGAATCACATGAGATTTGTGAATTAAATTATTTCAAGTAAACAGAGATATTTTTATATCCTTTTTGTATCGATTTTTTGTCGTTGTAAACATTGTTAAAAGACATTTTAACGACTTTTTCCCTTGTAGATCCACAATTCATTGTTTTTATATTTCTACCTATAACATTCTTATTTGATAGGCTTACACTGTTTAACTTCTAACCTAACCCTGTTTACGAGGACAATGAGTCTTTAATGGAGTGTTACCTTCGATTCGTATCCTGTGAGGAACTTCATGTCGCGCGACATTCGCAAAATCGCTTCTCGGTCGCCGTCCGACGCAGCCTTGATGATTTCGATGTATTGGTCTATGAACTCCTTAGAATACTCCCTGGTAGCGCCAAAGTCGAGAAGAATGACCTATGTAAATCAACAATTCGTTAATACTTTATTATTTTATTATTAGTAGATAACAAAAACATTCACAAGCATTCTACCAACAGTATTCTACCAAAAATTTCAGAAAGATTTTCGTTTTCAAATTAAATTGAAGGAACCATATGAATTGTTTGAAAATCGGTTTCTCACATTGCTATTTTTTCTCATTTTTATATGTAAGTATCTCGTTGAGTTCATCAGATTTCTTTAAGTTGCCAATTAATTAAGCGAATTAAAATTTTAATCCTATAACTAAAAAATTGCCCTAGGTGATTGGACATAGCCTAAGCGTCGTTAATCTGAAAGGCGACCCAACCGCCCACGTTAGTGATGATGATTATTAAACATTATTAATTTTCATGAACCAGACCGCATAATCTTGAGATTCGCCATTACTGCGTAATATTTGTGAAGTCATGTGATTAGACTCAGTTATCCAATAATTACGTAAGGCTTTCAAGGAGGGAAGAGAATCGAATTAAATCTCATCTAATCTCACTTTGTGGAGAGGGGGTCGTGGCAATTATCTTTTTTTTTCTGCTAGAAACAGGAAAAAGTTACGAGGAAATAATTTTAAATCAAGTTAAACATGATTATTTACTAAAATATGGCCAAACCGTACAAAAAATTACGAATTGCAGTAATTAAGATTTAAGTATTCTATTGTAAATTTTTCATGCAATACTAGTTTCTCTGCAATCATATATTATATACTAGTCGTAAATGAAAGTATTAAGCATTTTTTCTTTTGAATAAAATAAATGCACCTAAACCGTCCAGAATCGCTTTTTAAAAAATATCACGTGGGATTGGGACATGGGGAGGGGTTGAATCAAATCTCACCTTACTTACAATCTTACCGGATGAGGAGGTGAGGTCAAAAAAATTCAAAAAACGCCTCACGTAATTAATAGACGTCGCCTTACACATCAAAATCAACTATAACTAAAAATTTAAAAATCATACCTGTCTAGTCTGGGTGTTGTAGAAGAAGTTAGCCCAGTTAGGATCAGTCTGCATGCAACGCAGCACAAACATCTCCCGGAGGCAGAGGTGCATTATCTTTGTAGCGATGTCCTTTCTCGTTTCGTAGTCAGCGTCGAATAGCTTGTCGAGAGGTGTGCCGTCTATTAGCTCTGTGGTTATCACTTCGGATGCGCAAAGATCATCTAAACAAGAAGATTCAAATAGTTAATTTACATTTTGTTTAACTTTAGTAACAGAAAATGAACGAGCTAAGAATACTTCTTATATAATCCTAGTTTATTTAAAATTTTAATTGAGTCCGGTCACAGTTTGCTTACTCCTCGGCTATGTTAGAATACCATATATGTGACTCTGCGTTACCATTCAAACTCGACAGTACTTAGCATTTATTATGGTAAATATATTACATATGTAAAATCTAACAGCCCTTTAGAAATATAATGAGAAATGTTGTATTAATTCCTAGAACAACACATTACTATCATTAACACCCTGATTCATCTGTAACAATACTTCCATAATCAATAATCCCAATAAACGTGTATTGGACCAGCCGGAATTGTCCAAGACTAAATATTACGTTGTAATATTTACAGCCATACAAATTACCTATTACATCTGGCACAAAATACTCTGGATATGGTGCCAGTAATTGCTTGAATTTCCTGGTGCATTCGGCCTCTCGTATGTAATCTACTTCCCAAGCCAGCTCCTTCTTCGCTACTTCCACTATGTTGTCTATAAACATGCCTTTCGGGAACACATTCCACACCTGCAAGACGTGTACAATAAGTAATGAAAAGTTATAGTGGAGTTCCGTTTTCCTTTGTTGCAGTAAATGCACCAAAGGAAAACCAAAGGAACCTTCCTTTGGTTTTCCTTTGGTAGCACTCTTTGTGGTTCGACTTCGGAAGCACCACCGCCACACCTATTTCTGTCTAAGAACAGCAGTGTTATGTGCTGTTGTGTTCTGGTCTGAAGGGTGTGGTAAGGGAGACATACTTTTCCGAGGCATTCCATCTCAGTCCTCAGGGGTAGCAACGCATCTGTGGCTAACCTTAGGCGAGACTTTGATCTTATCTAGGGTTGATTACAAATGTCCATGGGCGGCAGTAGCCACTTACCGTCAGATGGACTGCATGCTCGTTTGCTATTTCCTTTCTATAAAGAAATATATATGCATGAAATTTCAAAAAGTATATTTTAAATCTTTTTTTTTTACATTTTGCTAGTAATTTGAGATCAAATCAAATTGCTGTTTTTTGTACGTATATAGTTTTTTAAGTCGCCTAAGGAGTAACTCATATAATGCCTTACAGATATGATTGTATTTTCATCAGCAACCTTATTATTAATTTAAATTATACTATATTCACAGTGTACATGTTTCCACTTGCCTTGAGCACTCCGACCAGATTGTCTATGTCACTATTAATGCCCTTTGCTACGCCGGGATACTGGACCTTCATAGCCACCTCCTGACCATTGTGAAGTACAGCTAAGTGCACTTGACCTGATGACCAAAAAATGTATAAGCAAAGAACTTTAAAAATAGTCTTTATCTTCCCAGTTAAAGATTCAGATTAAATAATATAATATAATTATACTTCACCACTTGGTTACGATGAAATGATCAAAATAAATTACGGTATCTCAGACCAATACATAAAGCAACAGAAGTTTTCCACACGATTTGTATTTTTACATAAATAAAATATACTTTTGTATTGTTTCATTTTTGTTTTTGTATGCCTTGAATTTTAAATTTTTAATTGAAAAAATTGAAAATTGAAAATTTTAATTAAAATTTTTAATTGAAAAGAATAAGCCACCAATCAGCAGAACTGGTGATCTGAAAGGACTCGATAGATAACCGCTGGAAATGAAGTCCAGGCCTAAGACCAACAGTAGATCTCTGAAGCTTAAATGTATAGAATCACACTCACCAATAGATGCAGCAGCGAATGGTTTTTCTTCAAAGTGCTGAACTCGTCCACGCCAATCAGGTCCCAATTGGGAAGTCATGACTTTCTCCACTTGCCAATTCGGCATGAAGTCAGCCGACTGCCTCACACGCTCGAATATGCGCTGCAACTCCGGTGATATCAATGCGTCATCCTGGATACTTAAGAGCTGACCAAGTTTCAACGCTGCCCCTGGTAAATTGAAAAAATTTAAAATCATTTACTAAATTGCTGATTATATAACAAGCATAAAATAAGTCCAATAGATGGTAGAACGAATCGGTTCTTCTGACGAGATGACACAACCACATCAATTTTTAGTAGTTTTTGCGTATCGGTGAAAGGTGCAAATGCAGGCTGACATACATACTCTACTGACTTGAAAGTCTGTTGCATTGAAATCTAATAATTGTTACACTAATTGGAAACTTTAATATTTTATTCCAGATAGATCTTAATCCAATACATCATAATAAAATTAAGTTAAAATATATTTACCTCTAACTTTGCACAGCGTATCAACAATTCTTTCAGCATTGGCAGGTGACAAAAATGTATTTGCTGTGTCGTCGACACGACCTGTGACAGACTGTATAGTATTTCTTGCGTACTGCGCCACAGTCCCCACGCCCAAACCAGCCGCCAAGGAGCCGAAGGATATCATTCGACCAATGCGTGAAGATGGCACCACCCGAGCCTTTGAGTTAGCACTTAACTGAAAATATTATTTCTTGATTCTCACAACTATCTCAATAATAACAAATCTCCGATGCTGGGTCAGTCTTGCCTATAATAAGAAGGCAACTGTGCTTTGTATTTTCTATCATATATCTTGAACAATTGATGTAGAAATATAAAATGTGTTTTCCACAAAATGTATTTGGGGTAAATGATCGTTAAATAAACTGATAGTTAATGTTAAACGCATATAAAATTATTTGAATAATCATAGATGGCTGGAATTTCAACCCTGACCCTAATAAATGAAGAAAAAAATCTGCATTTACTATTATTTTATACGTATTTAATTCATTAATAATTTACTTACTGCAACTCTTATTTTCTTCTTCGCAACAGGTTTCGGTGCTGATATCTTTTCAGTACTTGGAGCATTGCTTGTTTCTATTTTTTGAGATGTTTGAGTTTGTACAATGTTTGAGATTGGAACTTTCGCTATATGGTGTTCTTCCATCTGAGTTGCTAATGGTTGCTCAGTTTCCACTGTAATGCTCTGCACTTTATCAGCTTTCAATCTTTCGGCTTGCAGCTTGAGTTTTTCTAATGGAACAACAATATCATCCTTCGAAGCGCTTGTAGTCCTTTCTGTCTGCGATCGCTTCAGTGTTTCAAAAGTCTTATCGAACTCCTTATTTAGCTGATCAATCTCATCTTGCATTTGTTGGTCCATGACTGTGTCCTTTTGTACATTAGTATTCAAATTAGGAATGTGCATGATTGCATACTGCCTAAATCCATGAGCAACAACAAGAGCTCTCTCGAGAATGTCTTTAGAAACATTTGGTGTTGGTTTAAAAGGTGTAAATGGGTTAGTAGAACAGCTTTGTATAAGAGGTTTAATGCTGGAATTATTCCATATTGCCTTAGAACTTTCCTGTTGTAACTTGATGCCTGCCTCAATCACCTGCCGAAGCCCCCTTACTATACCAATTAGGTCGTTAATGTGCGACATGGTCTGAAATATGAGTGGAGTTATTGAGTTATACATTAATAGCATAGCATAAAGATTAATTAACGTATACTATATTTATATACAATATATAAATCATTATATTACAAAACGAAAAATAATTCACATTTTAGCACAGGAAGTTAATAAAAAAAAATTTCAATTAATTATATTAATAATAGTATTTATAATCATGAAAAATAAGATTATTAACCGCAAAGAGTGTTTTGAATTACGAAATTATTATGGACGCTGTTTGTACTTGAAATAATAAACCATCACTACTACATTTAAATGTTTTCTAAACCGAAAACATTTCAGAATACATTTCTGCAATGTTTTCGGTTCTCACTATTTTAAAATACTGCAGTTTGAACGAAGTATATGTCAATTAATTGTCTCTAACACAGAACGCAATCCACATAATATATAATGCAAATTGAAACAAAGAAGCAAATGATGCAAAAATCTATTTATAATAGTCCACTACTGCTGCTTTATATATCACATTCATGACAAATGTACTGTAGAGACACTACACATTACACACTTTAAATGTACATTTACCTACATTTACGTACGTGTACGTTATACAAAAAACAGTGTTTAAGTAGCAACAAATTTTTTATTGCATATGAATATGAATAAGAATGATTCTTACGTATTTGTTCAAAGGTTAAATAATAAAAAATGAGGCAAAAGGCACATAATACATATATTATTGTCAAATCACTTAGGTTAACCATATAAGGTCATGATACTGGACCACGGCATAATAAGAGTTACAGAAAAAATAATATATAGTTATACAAATCAATTTATACATATTTAGTAACATTTAATTGTTGTAGCATATATAAATGTGTACTATACAATTTTTTTTAAGCAATAAGCAATGTATATTAATATGCAAAACATATTTTTATATGACCTTTATTGAAGCTTCACTGAGTTTAAGTAAACTGGTTAGGTACAACATGTGATACATATCTAATAACTAGCACTCAGGATACACACTTGATGGATTGATAAACATCAGAAGTTGCGAGCATTTGTAGTTCTGACTCCAGAGGCAAAATTACCACATTTTTTTTTCTTATAACATCCGTGTCAAATGCTGTTATGATCTATTTTGGAGGGTGTTGTAAAGAGAAAGACATATGCAGCATTCAAACTTATTCCTCTCAAGTAGAATTTCTATCTTGTCTAGGGTTTGATTACAGATGTGATGTGATGATGTGAATGTGTTTGAAGGCAGTCGCCACTAAATATATGGGGAAGTGCAAGATTGTTTACTCCTTCCATATTACAAAAAAGATAATTAACAATGTTAGTATAGATTTTTCAATCTATTAATAGTAGATGCAGATTAAACTTAGAGTTCTTGAACATACGATGCACTAGCACTCTATCAAAGAATGTAATTTACCAATTAGATTAGAAGATATACATTGACTGTCATAAGAGTACATATGCAGTAATTTTGTTGATATCATCATACCATACAAAGTTGTGCATGAATATTATAATATTGGCATTGACACCTCTATTTTTGACTTAACAAATTGTATAAATATGGTAGAATTCTGACTGACAAGTTATCAAGTAGTGTCTAGGTATCTAATGTGAATGATGTAATTCAGAGAATTGATATAGTGAATAAAAAAAAACCTAAAAAGAAATTTTTCTATTTCAAGTATGTATGTATTAAAATATAATATTGATTTTGAATTGATTAATGTAACAGTCATTTGTCCAATAAACATTATCCTAAAAACAAATGCCATGCTTGATAGAATAGCCTGCTAGTGCTATGGTGTCTATATTTGGGGGAATTTAATGATATTTACTAGGGATGCGATAGGACTATTCGGTTTCACATTTACCGAACGGGATATTCGGCTGAATTATTCGGTGTGTTCTTGAAAAATGTTAAATGTCAATATAAGTTTAAAAAGAAATGTGAAGTTGATTGAGGTTTAAAAGAAATGTTCATTTTAAGTTTTTAACCATAACCAAATAATTCGGACGAGCCACTGGTGAGTCCATCAGCCCTTGAAAGTCAACTGCTGGACATAGGTCTCCCCTAATCTTCGCCACTCCGACCGGACCTGCGCCATCTGAATGCAGTGGATGCCCACCATCTTCTTCGGGCCATTGGTCCACCTGGTCAGGGGGCGGCCTGTACTCCTTTTGCCCAGACGTGGTCTCCATTCGAGGACTTCTTCCCCATTGGTCGTCTGTCCCACGAACAATGTGGCCTGCCCATTGTCACTTCAGTTTACTAATTGTGAGAGCTATGTCTGTAACTCTTGTTCTCCTATGGACTTCATCATTGTGATTTCTGTCGTTTAGCTCGCTGAACGACTTTGAGCTTGCGTATGAGGCTCACAGTAAAAGACCACATTTTGGCGCCGTATGTCATCACTGGCAACACACACTGCCCGAACATCTGCGACTTCAGGCTCTGAGGTATATTTAATGAAAAGACATGACGTAGTTTCCTGAACGCTGCCCAACTGAGTTGGATTCTATGAGTGACCTCTTTCTTGAAGATGGACATAAATGTATTCGTCAACAACTTCGAGGGTAGTGCCGTCAACAACAACCGTTATGGGAGCGACATGGACATTAGATCATCATCTTGTCCATGTTCATCTTAAGACCCACACTTGAAAGGTTAAGTTAAATCTTAAGACCACACTGAGCATGGTGTTAAGGTGCTCCAGCAACTCCACCATGATGACTATGTCCTCTGCGAATCTGGCACCGCTTGAGCAACTTCAACACCGCCCATGTCTCGATAAAATTGAAGGCCTTCTCATAGTCCACATAAGCCACTCACAACGGCAGATTGTATTCCTCGGCCTTGTGTATGTGGTCCATGGTACTTAAGCCTTTACAGAATCCAGTTTGTTTGGGAGGCTGAAAGTCATCGAACCTGTGAGCTATGCGGTTATTGATGACCCACGAAAACACCTTGTAGATGTGACTCAGAAGCGCAATGGGCCTGTAGTTCTTGAACAAATACCTATAGCCTTTTTTGTAGAACAGTATCACTATGCTTTGCTCCATCTCATAGCACTGGTGACTAATAGATAATAACTAGATGGGCCGCAGCATCTTCATGTGTAACATCACACCTACCAGGGTCTCCATTTGTGTCTATGGTGAATATGGTGACTATAGGCCTTTGTTCGGCAGTAGACATCAAAAATTGTACTGGGTGGATGTATAGATCTAATTATAGCAACGGAGACCAATAGTTTAACATGCTTTCCGTAATGTGGAAGCGAACACGTAATTAAGCCATTCAGTCCCTTATTCAACACCTGACCACTTGACTTCGTATTAAAGTTGAGATGTTTACAAGACAGCGGGCTATGAATAAATATTAGAGATGGACCAGAGGTCCATATTCGGCAAACAAAGTGGTTTCAGTCTGAGTTTTGAGTTTGGCTAAAAATCGACCAAACCCTTTGACTCAAATGAAACATAATATCATGAACTTTGGAAACAACAAATAAAGTTGAAGTATGGGACCAATATTGCTTTGATAAATAATATGGTTACAGGATAATAAGCCGACGATACGTTGCATTCATGTATGGTCCAAAATAACAATGATTATTGCATAATAACCTGTTTCATACCATATTACTAAACCAATTATTATATTTTTATAGATTTTTTTATCCAATCAAAATATAAGTTTCAATGCTAGATACCTGTTGCAAGAATTAAACATGAGTAATATACATGTAATCATTGTTAATGAAAAACGCAAGTAACAAGATCAATAATCTTAATGTAGGCGGTATTCAAGGTGAATCAAGGCTTAAATATTATATTATGTTGCATAACATATTTCAGCAATGTGTTTTATGTTTCACAAAAGCATTTCAACATAGCTGTCGGTTAACGAATAGTGATAGATATGATATTAATAATTTAGTACATAATTAATTAATTTGTGGGTTATTCTGTGTAATAATTCATATCGATTATTATTTAGTATTACTCAACTTACCTTTGTCCGGTGAAGGCTGTTGGAAGATTAGGAAAACAACGCAAGAAATATTTAAATTACACAATTAAATATTTGAAAATTTAAATAAAAGGAAAATAAATTTAGAAATACAAAATAATCAATAAAAACTAAAGGCTTCTGCGTTTTCATGTAATGTCTTCCATTCTATCGGCAATTTTGACTTTGACAACAATAAAACGGTGTTATCGATTTTTTCAAGTGTTGCCTGTTGTCCTTGCCGCAAAGATAATTAAATTTCTCAGATAAGATATTTTGAGTCTAAATTGAATATGATATAATTGAATATTGAATATTATAATTGAATTATTTTGAGTCTGATTGAATTACAAGAAATAAATAAAAAGATACAAATCAATAGAAAAATAATAAAAAAAGCATTTCCCGTACGAAATAATTAGTACAAGTACTATTCAAAGAGTTATAAAATAGTTTGTTGCATTACGACTACTTAGAGAAGGAATATATTTAATCGATTATATTGTTTAATTCTAAATTAACAAAATTTCTCCCATTTATTTTTATAGACAAAATTAATGGGAGAAATTTTGTTAAATAATATAATTTTGGAAGTATCTACTTTACAGAGCCCAAGTATTTATTATACTATAATATGATAGTATTGATATAATATTTTATATTACATTAAATGTGCCCATAATCTAATAAACCGACTTTTATCGAATATTATTTTCGAATCTCGATTTAGTTGTAAAGTTGTAAAAATATACATTATTAAGACCATCTGGTGGTAAATGGTCAATGCCAGGCCATGGATATCAGGGAACAGGGGGTTCAAGTCAATCGTGAATGCTACTACTCAGGGCTAAGTAAAAGTATTACCTACTAGCCTAACTACAAATAAATCTGAAAGTTTGTTTGTATTAAAGAAAGGAATCTGATAATATCTAGATTTCTCTGGTAGCCTTTTCTCATTAGCCTGGTTTTCATTCACCTCTTTTTCTACATTAATTATTTCAAAATTCCATTTTTAGAATAGATTCCCTTTCGCTAGGAGGGATGACAGGAGATTGTCTTCAATCCTTAAAGCTCATTTAGGAAATATCGGAAATGATTATTTTTTAGTTAATTTACACTTTTTTGCGAAAGACTTGTGCTGAGATGTATACTTGAGGCTTACTTACTAAGTTGGAGTAACACACCGATTACTTGTGTTGTACTCTAATTATCTCTGGCAAAGACTTATTAACATTATAGTTATTTAATAATATCCGCATAGTTAAAGCCGCATTTTCAAATAGGCATTGAATATCTTAACGTCTATATATCTGACAAACTACCAGACAGCGCACGTCTTCCATTAGAGGTCTATTCGATAGCTCTATTTACGTCCAATAGCCAATAAAATGCTCTAGTTCTAGTTATTGATAGGGCTAAAATTGATCAAACATCGATACCGAACTGCGTCACGCTCCAATTTTACACTTAACCTTTCTGCAGCTATTTAAAATACATTTGACCCGATCGATTCATTTTATACCCACTTGTGAGCAAGTCGTTTATAAACTATTTGATGATTGATGTAGTGATATCTACTGACAACTTAATGAAATTATATGATATCAACCAGTGATAAGAGGAAGGAGAGACCGGAACCCCTTAACATACACAAGTTATAAGTTGTACATCTTTGGCATAATGAAATAAAAACACTCTTACCCTGTCGTTAAATTTATCGTGGTATTGAATAAAACTTGCTTAAATTATATCCAGTGTTGCGAGAGAGGAGTAAGTGTAAGTAAATGTCTAAAATAATTAATTATTGTTATCCTGGTACATTGGCAAAGCAAATTTTGGATTTTAATTTAATAAAAATACATTAATAATTTTATATATTTTTGTATGTTAACACAGAACATTATAAACGTAATGTAACGCTCGAGCGTAACAGATTTCGTTACAAGAATCGTTTCACCAATCCTTTTTTCCCTAATTGAGCATTTAAAGAAGTTACCTAATAAAGTGAAGTCAGTTTATAATTTTACGAATCCAAAATATAATCCTTATTCGAGCTTTCAACTTTCTAAGACGATGAGTTTTAAAACATCGCGTCGCTCAGACCATTAATTTAGTAGGAAAAATGTCTAATGTGTTTTTTTTGTCCCATTACCTCTAGATTTAAATAAACATTAAATTGTTATTAACAAAATTAAAAAAAAATCACCATATCGACACGTTTGATCCTTGTCTACTCTGTTATCGTAAATAAAAGGTTTGGCGGTTTGACAAAACTTATAATAAAATTTCAAACTGTTAATAATCAAAAAAACCTATCAGCTCCCATTACCTCATTTTCCATCTACGCTCTTGTCAGCATCCCATTCTTCAGTGAAAACAATGTTGTCTTTATCAGATTATATTAGCAGAAGTAACTATTTATATGTCAGAGTATAAAACTTGTTTGATAATTTTCATTCTATGAAATCTGCATGTGTATTTATATTTAAGTGCTAAGGAATTAGGAAATGGGTTAGGGTTAAATAAAACAATGTTATTGGCCTTTATTTGTATCATTTATATTTATTGAAATGCTTACATAATTGTCCAATACCATGACATACTTTAAATGCATTTTGAGAAGTGTTACCTACGTATGTAGGTAGGTATTTGCTGTACCTGGTACTATATAATAAATAATCTTAAATCTAAATTTTGATTCACCGAATGAAGATACAATTGTTCTTTTTTCCTTTCCTGTTTGTTGATAATATCATTACAACTACCAATAATTATGATAAAATACACATTATTCCACCTATAAAACACCAATATCGATAGCTACTCATAGAATAAATAGACAATTAGGATGTGTCTGCTATAAAACTTAAAACAAAATAATAAAGTAACATAAATAACATAAGTTTTTTTTATGTATGACATACACATAGATAACGCAACATTTTCAAAACGTATAAGACAGATAAGTTTTAATTTAATTCAAAAACACATTGCTTTAAAAAGACTGGAACTCATATCGTAAGGTCGTACATATCAGTCTTAGGAGTTAAATGATAAATCGGTAGGTAATACTGAATAAATGGGGGGCGAAATATTAGGTTTATAGGGACTTAATTTAGCAGACAACCTTTAAGGAATGTACTTAGGCTATTCCATGCACAAGATTAGATACAAGCGCATTTTATTTAAAACATACATACTACGGATAACATTAATATAGGTTCAATTACTAAACTGATACTTATTATTTATCATAAACCATTCTTGTTTCGAGTGAAGTACCTACACATTTATTCTAACCGGTGATGCCCTAGTTGCGATTATTCAAAAGACTTCTTATTTTTGCTTAAACCTGTTCATAATTCAAGTAGGTACTACTAATTGCTACATGTTAACGAGAAAAGATATACCTATATTTTAGAATACACAAATTATATAAGTGTAGAAATTAGAGTATGTCATATACATGACATATCTTTCGAGCATTTTCCATATTTTGTATATTCAAAAATATACTTGTACATACTTAGATGCCATCAAGAAGCGGAGTACGGGTAATATTTACGTATTACTTTAGATACGAGGAAGTAGTTAGGTGCATGTGTCTTTTGAAATCTCATCAGTGATTTCATATTTGCCCACAACACGTTATTTCTGCTCTATGCTCTTGGCAGACGCATTGAATCAATAATAATAGTGTACGATAGTGTATGTAAACGTTTCTAGTAGGTACCTATTAATCATATTGCATAAATCGATTAGTGTGTCAATAATTCAGATAGAGTCAAGTTAACTGTAAATCGAACATAAACCCCGTATTAAAATAAACACAAAATAAATACCGAAAACAATAGAAACCTTAACAATCTAGGGAAATAGGTAAGAAAATATATAATGTACGCAGCTTATACATTTAACATCTACTTATAAAATTATAGTTAAATTACATTTAAACCCGTCGTTCAGGTATAACTATTAATACGGGTGAAGAATAAGAGTGACGTATATGAAAGAAAGAAGACGGTAGTATCATTTAACATCAAGAGGTCCGTCTCGTTTGATCTTATTCATGTTGGTGGTTGGCCTGCCAAGTTTCGGTGAGGGTGTTGATGATAGAGTTGAATTGTTCTTCAGGCAGCGGGCTGCAGTGAGTAGAGCGGAAATCGCGCATATATTTGGATATCTAAAATATAAAAAAAGAGTCAATCCATGATCAGAGAGCTCAGCTATTCCACGAGGAAATGTAGCCAGCATTCTAGGAACTCATCCAACGGCCAGTAATTTGGATGCAGTTTCTTATATTTAATTTGAAATATTGTTTTTAATATGTAAGTTTCAAATTAATGAATAATGGTAAGCACCTTAAATAATATAATTATATCATATTGGTGCAAACTTAAAGAAAAATAGATCATGTCTTGCAGCTCTATCACTTCTGTACATACATCAGGGTGGCAAGGATGGAAATGGTCAAATGTGCTGTAACTTACCAGCTTCAGCATACGATTCTCGCTGTCAGTTATCTCATTGCGAGACATGACAATACGCTGGGTGTCAGTCATTGCGATCAGTTTCTTCAGTTGAGCGGTCATCTCTGTCACCTCTGGTACATCAGGGTGACGCATTTCCAGCAGTTGGAGTAGCAAGTTGTTCCCACGGTTAGTGGATATCAGGCCGGGTCTGAAATACGAAGTAAAGTTGTATATCGATAGAACACCTCATGGTTTGGATCCGGTGCTGATTGCATCTATTCTGCTCCAGCTGCGTTTGCACGTTTATACTTCGATTACTAGCGTGGGTTCATGCCATCCGGGGACTTCACTTGAATTCACCGAACGCACATTTAGGAGATTTAATCGGCGAAAAAATAAAAAAGATATCTTAACTGAATAGACATCTTAACTGAATAGAAATCTTAACTGACTGATAGTCTTTGACACCTGTTTATATTACTAAAAAGGAAATTTTCCGTTCCCCAAAACGTGTTGCCCGGGGTATGGCCCCCTCTTCCCCTACCCCCAAGCCACGCTACTGTGTACAAGTAATGTCACAGGTGAAACTTTTAATCTATTTGAAGATTAAAAGGCATTAACCGATGAAGCAGCCCAACAGATGGTAAACTGATAACTGCTGCTGATAGTAATCTGTGAGTAAAAGTTCCACCTGAAGTTGATCACAGGTCCATTGCTACTTGCTATTGAAAGGAAAGATCTGCTTCGTGCTAGAAAGAGACGTACGTATGGCAGTGTACCTCCCCGCTCGAAGCACACTGGTTCTATCACCTTCAAACGTAATGATGATGAGTTGATATATCGCACAGTGAGTACTTAAGGGGCCAAACTAAACGGATAATTAATATGTTTGAAACTGTTTCTAATAAACTAGTCTATCATATAGCGGATTAAAAACTGACAATTTTGTGCTAAAAAATGACAAATAAAATGTTACGACCCTCACCGTGCGAGATATTTAACAAGAGTGTCACAAAATAATTTTATCAAGTACTACTCTAATTTTACCTAATACAGATGATTTCGTCCTCAGTGCGACGCACTATTTGCACAGGACCAGCATATTGCAGTACCAAATCTCCAATGTTCAAATCAGCATAGGATCGAATCACTTCCTTCACGAGCAAGTACCAGGATTTAGGCATTTGGTTAGCGGCCAACGGCAAAATATCATCAAAGGTTGCGTCCAAAATCTATAAAGACAGTCCCAGCGAATTATCGATTAAGACATATATAACAATGTAATATTATCGTACCTATGTCTAAAAGTCTAGTCAGTTTAGTAAAATGATGATCGGTATCTCATTCTACGGGGATTGATGCCAGGCACATCCCTTTTTCATAGTTATTGCGCATTAAAAATTTGTTGTTCTCAATGTAGGAAAACATCGGGAAGAAACCTACTTGATTCAGATTTGTGCGAAAAAACTATTCACAAAAGTATGTGAAGTTTCAAAATCCGACCAACTTGCCAAGTATGGAATGTGGCCTAAGCCAGCGGTCGGCAACCTATAAATGTTTCTAGAAGTAGTCCTTGCAGCTTGTAAACCTTCCTAGAACCGTGAATGTTGACTTAAAAAATCTGGACGATCGTTTGTCTTCGCCGTAAAATTTTCTTCGTTTTTTTTTGTAATCAAATTTCGGACATTATTTCCAAATACGACCAGCTTTTATCTCAGGTAGTTATTACGTGGCACGTAGATGAATGGTTACTGACCGTTGATTTAAGCCATTCACATTCTAAGAGGAGAGCCATGTCCGGTGGCAGGACATTAATAGATACGCACCAGACCGCGGAGGTCAGGGTAGTTGACAGCCGCCCAAGTAGCCGTATATCCTCCAATACTCCAGCCGTACATCACAATATCCTCGATATTGAAGTCAAGTTCGTTAATAGCATATTGCACAACCACATCAATAGCGTTACGTTCCTGAGACGGCAATGGGACACCCTGCATGTAGTCAAAATTAAAAACTTGATTAGTTTACAATTATTATATTTCATTATTATTGAAACATCTGGCGTTCAATTTCATATTTAATACCAGAATATCCGTACAGAATTATACGTGTAGCTCAATAATGTCGGAATATTTAATACCAAAATATCCTTACAAAATCATACGTGTAGCTCAATAATGTCGGAATACGAAAATTGATATTCCTTTTCAGTCCCGTATTTGTTACGGAAGGGTCTGTCAGTATCATGCATTGGGTTATTATACAGTCGTTCAGCCTTGAAAGCCTACGAACGATTTTAAAGCATCCGACAATTGCTTTGATAACTGACCCAATGCACCAACAAATTGCACTGTATTGTGTATTGTTCAATTGTTGCAGGGTTGCAAATATACCTATGGGTTGCAAATGTTCCAATAAAACAAACACGCAAATATACAAATACAATTCCGAACAATATATTAACCTTACATTTTCCATTGACATTGAAAACGACAACAGACAAGAAATAAATTATGTATCTATTCGTAACTTAAATCTTTAGGCAGCTAATACCTATTCTTAGGATAGCGATCACCTTTGTAAGATGTTAATCTGTCAATAGACGTAAAAGGTTGAATGTTAAATTCAATGCAATATTGACTATGTATTTTTAACCTGAAACTCGACAACACCCGTGATCTCATTATAAAGTTAAATTGCGCCGATTTGCTTATGAACGTTCGAGATAATATTGTATTGGTAAACTGCGCAAAAAGTTTTTGATCATAAATAGAATCGAAGTTATTGTGACTTACATAATATACATTTTGCTTAATACTCACTTAGTAGATAAACAGCTATCAAATTTAAAATATTAACATTTATTACAATTTATCTATTACTGCAATTTTATAGAATAGCAATAACAGACGTCACAAGCTTAAACCTTGATTTCCCTTCTCAGGCTAAACAGAAATAATTTTCGATTTTTTAGAATCATATTTGAACCATAATGAGAATTCTCCATAATGTTCTAAAAATGTGTCATACCCACTAAAGCACACTTGACCAGTATGCTCATTCTGAGTATAGATTCATGCTCTGTTATGGAACAATTATGATGATGATGAGGGTTTTTCGTAGATCCCAAATTGATTTCTTTTTGAAATACCTACAGGAAGGTAAACCTAACAAGTAAATATTACAATAAAAAATTAAAAACAAAATAGAAACAATACATATGTATATAAAACAATATGTATAAAAAAATTAAAGTTCTTACCGTGCTGTTAGCAAATCCGGGATGATTCCATCCAAGTACGGAGTATCCAGCCTTCAGCGGAGTCGACATGATACCTATCTCATAAAACCCAGAATTTCCCTCGCAACATATTATCAGAATGTTTCCCTTCATTGATTTTGGCCGATGGTCAATAAACATGGTATCAATACTGTTCCCTTCAGCTGTAATCAATTTGGCGCGCAGCCCTCCAAAATTCTCAACCAGCGCTATACGGCCTTGAAATAGGGGATACCCTGAAATGACGGCTTTATAACAAGATTAGGATGACTGAAGTCAGTCCAGTCCTTGAATGATTGTTAAAGCAAAATGTAACACCAAGCAGTCAAGGGCCGGAAATGGCAGAATAAAATAAATTTCAGCCAAAAAATAAACAACTTAGGCCTAAATACTAACTAACAGTTGGACAGACGGACGGACGATAAAAAATCATAATGATAATAATTAAAAAATCATAAAATAAAGCGTAAAAAATCATAAACCAAATGGGGTTATACACTTACAAAGCAAATTCTGTACCACACCTAGGGATCCTGGATAAATGAGGCGAATGGCAAATGTGTGTGTTGCCAAGTAAGCCAGGACTTGCAGAGTTGTTTTCTGGTACAACGGCAGTTCAGGGTTGGCACACTTACTAAACGGCAGCTGCTCAAACCATGGTGTGCTAAAAAATATATGAATTGAAAACATCATTTCTATTGTCTGGTGCTAAAAAAAATATACTTTTCAACAACTATATATGCAAAACAATTGTGTCATATAAAAAATGTATTTCAGCCCTTTAGCATCAGGCCTCTGATAAATAATTCCTCATATTGTTTCATTAGGCTGCAATTCATTTTCATTTGGGTCCAATTGTAATAAGTGGCACACCCTTATTATTAGTATTGAAATATGATGACGATTAAAGAACCTTCTCATATATATGCAAGTAATCAAATATTTGCAGCCTTGCAGGTAAAATGAGATTTCAGCATAATTATATAGTGTTTTACTTTTATGTATCAAATTTCTAGTAAAAGGCTTGGCCAATATCTTTGTATTTTGCTTACTTTTAATTATTCAGTCTTTCATTTACAAATATTGCATAATCTAGTATAATTTCTATGGCAATGGGCAATACCAGTGGCCATATGTTAAAGTTGCAAAAACAATTCAACCAGTTATAAAGCACCATATGCATCAAACTGTTTCCAGTTTTCTTACTACCTGTTAGAATTATTGATTTTTCCATGTCTTTTTTCACTCCCTAATATTATAAGAAATACTTTCTTTGTAGATATTCACTCTTTTATCTGCAAGCAGCTGATAACAAAGTAAATATCCAGCTTTAGATTTGAAAAAATAGTAAATCAAATTCTATTTTAGACAAAGTGAAATTAAAATGGCTAACAAAATACCCAATATACAGACTAAAATTTTAAAATGGGTAAAATTTTAAAATGTGTGGTTGGCCAAATCTGAAACTATAAGGAATAGCAAAAAATGTTGAAAGGAGTGCGAGACTTATTTTGATAAAACTGTATAATTGGATTTTCCAAAATTCTATTCCTTGGAATCCAATTAGTCTAGACTGAAATAAAACCATTAAGAAAAGGAAATACACTCTGCATTATTGCATAACAGTATAGAGTCAAATTGTGAAAGGTTTTTTTCATTTCTACCATCTAACATCTTTTAACAGAAGTGTTCCGAAGTCTTCAGGGGTAGCAATGTACATCACGACTGATGTATGGTAAGACTCCAATTCTATTATGTTAAAAACAGATGTGCATAGGCCGCTGCCTAGATCCCATACTATCAGATGGACCACATGCTTATTGCAAATAAAATGTGCAATAAATATTTTAATTAACACACAAGAGACAATGTTATGTTTAAATAAGAATACTGGGAACATCTGGTACTTTGTGCCGTGTATAATATAGTACTACAAAAAAGGAGGTTTTATCAATTTATCCAGAGGCAACACGAAGGGGGGAGGGGAGAGAATAAAATATTGCTATGTTTGATTTTTCATGGATGTTATAGTTTTCACCACATCTGTAAATACATTCCTATTCCAGGTATTTCTAAATGTCTACCACTATATTTTTATAGATATGCTACTATTTTGAACCCCTATATATTGTTGCGACAATAAAATACTTCAAGCTCCGAGCACGGATAAACAATTTTTTTTAAGTCCTAATAGACATTCTAAGCTTGATTTTATTTGGTCATCTTAATCATGGCCTACAAATCAAATCCTGTTTTAGAGGCTTATATATTTTTCATACTTTTCTCATTTACAGGTATTTTCACAAAGCCACACCCTATTTTACAAACACAAAAATATTATTACTTTACAATGTTTTGTTGTATTTCACAACTTACCTGTGTTTCAGAGGCATCACATAGGAGGCTGGCCAATGTTTAAAGTCAAAGTCATATCTGCGTAGTCCATCAACATATGCTTTGCGGTCAGTTATCGGGTCAGTGAGAGCATTCAGGAAATCAATGTAGTCAGGATTCACTGCCCGACCAACACTGCGCATTAAATACGCAAATGCAATAATGCCGCCCACACCGCACATCAGATGAGTAAGGACAAATACCTCTTGCCATGAAAAGAAACCCCTCTTGCAAATGTACATACAGATGAAGGGAGAGGTATAGAAACCAATGTTAGTGATTGTACTGGCCTGAAATATTCAATAATTATGGTCAGTACGTATTTATGTGACCAAATGAATGCTCTCCTTTAAAAACAGCTTAAAATGGTGAAAACATACCGTCGAAATAATTTTATCACCCCATCGCTCCAAGAAATGTGGTTGGTACACGCTCTGTAGAAACGCAAAAATCAATCAGTTCAATTTAATAAAGATGGGAGTGATTAGCAATAATCGAAAAGTACTCACCTCTCTCGGCTCTTCTCCGTAGATCTTGAGCAGCTTGGGAGCACGGAGACATTGCCAAACTAGCCTAAACATGTTCGCTTTTTGTTAAACGATGCACTGTGAATAAACTATGAACACACCGCAAAATCAATAACTGCCGCTAATGGATGCGCGTAATGTCCCAATGATAGATTCCTAGATTTATTGGGATACCAGGGAAAGACCTATTGATAAACTGTATTTATTTTCACCGTTTACTCGTTGATTACGGATATAACACAAAAATAACTTTTTTAATTATCAGTCTACTATGATGCTGATATTCCCGATAACAACTAAATGTCCGGCACGGGAGACGACGGGGAAATGGGAAAATCTGTAACGCAAGTCACTTTATATAGATCGGGTTCTGTCGTATTCTTTTTAATATGAATTTATACTACGGCTCACAGCTCACCTACGCCGTGACCTGCAGTAGACTGCACAGCGTTTTAAAAAACGCTACATACGAATTCACTGTACGCAATCGACAGACGATCGAGAAATGTGTGAACATGTAAAATATTTTATCTGTTCTCGTACGATTTTGTCAAAATTAATAGAAAAATTTGAATCAGAAATAGACTTTAAGACATGGGAATAAGACTTAAATCAACAATATTTAAATATATGGAATAGGTGTGCTATACCTGTGGCATAGATAATTAAACTATTTATCTCTTTACAGTGAGGTATTTTCAGTGAGGTAGGTTGATATTACCATAGACAATCTATTTCCAACTTAATGAAGCAGTAAATAGTAAATCAAATAAACTTAAATTATTATAAAGAATTTTGTAGTAGTCCTTCGTACACTATTTAAACATCAACAATATTGACACTTAATGGTATGAACATGAGCTGCATTCAGCGTTATTTGCGAAGAATTAAAAACTTTATTAATTATTCTTCTTTATTCTCAGAGTAAATACTCAATAATTATATACGTATATAGAACTACATGGACTCGTATTTATAAAGTCAAAGGATAGTTGTCCATTCATCATTGTACAAGTTTAAGTTCTAAAAATAATACAATAACGCCTCGACACGCTCGTTCACCTGGAAGCAGACACTGTGGCTCCGTGTGAGCTCTAAGTTTTGGTGCGTGTTCAAAGCTCTCGCTGCGTGTGTTTTAATTTTTTCTATAAATACGTTAACCAAATGTTTATACTTGAAAACGCTAGTGAAAAAGAGCTCTAACTTAGTAGTTAGTACTTTTATAATTAAGTTTTATGACTAAAAATTCGACAGCTTTTTATCTTTCAAATATAGAATTTGTGTCACGGTACGGGTCCGGTGTTTATTAGTTTGATGGTTCTCGTGAAACTTGTAAGAGCCATTGAATTGATTCTTATTTTTCGTGTTATACGATTTATATATTTTTTGGCAAATTTTTTTTTTTTCTTTTTAGATTTTATTATCTGTCAAAATGTACGTCAGATATCAGTTAGTATGGTCTATCAGGTCTATGATAAATTTATAGATTGTTGACTGTCGTTGTCTCAGTCTGTCTGGGTCAAAATTTGAATCAAAGTAATCACAACCAACAAATTATGGCTTTGGATTATCGTCAATTTAATGGTTCAGATAAAAGCATATCGTACAAGGTTTACACAAAGGAATATAAAAAGTCTGCAGAAGAACTTTATAAATAGCTGTTTGGTGAAAATGGCTTGAGACGAGATGGGCGCTCATTTGAAGAAGCGCGAAGTTTGTTTAGATTCTGTTAGTATTAAATATATTGCAAATATTGCACTATTATATTAACATACATATTGTGTTGTAGTTTTCAAATCTAAATTTCAGTTGCTAATACGGAATCCATTTCACAATCAAAGGGTTCATCGTATATAGAATTCAATCTAACAAAAGTTGTATGTTCAGTATTTGGACCCAGAACCATACCTCATCACGATTTCAAGTAAGTTTTAATCGTATAAAAAAATCAGTTAACTCTCTTTGTCCCTAAATAATACATGATTGTTTTAAGATGACTTGGAGAGTTTTATGTTGAAGTAAAGTTCGCGCCATTCTCGTGCCCTCGTAGAAGGAAGTATTGTTTAGACAAATAGGAAAAGCAATTATCAGCAGCTCTGAAGAAAGCTCTGGAGACTGCTGTATGCAGTAAGACATTTCCCTACTTACAGGTAAATGTTTGTAGATATCCTTATTATATGTGATATGTGTATATGAATATTATGTGTAATATTGATAAAGTACTTAGTTATTACAATTAATTGTTAAATCTACATAGTATAAAACAAAGTCACCCTCAGCCACTGTCTGTCTGTTCCTTAGCTTTCTTTTAAACCATGCAACCGATTTAAATGCAGGTTTCACTTTTATTTAGGCGGTTTATTCTGGAAGGTTTATACACACAAAACATTCTTATTAAATATTTGTATAATAATGAAAATTCCATATTTTGTGATGAAGGCGTCAAAAAACCGATTTTCGACCGCTTACATAACACACAAAAAGGTCTACAAAAAAGTCTGCAATAGCATATATACATATCTTAAGGTTGACTCCCAGTAACTAAACTAAACTAACTAAATAGTTGCTGCGAGTATCTCTAAATAATTATTACTTTATTTGCAAAAGCCATTTTCTCCTACCTAGTATTAATCCTTATTATAATTATTTAAGTAAGTATGTTAGTTACCTTGGTCATTTAACATAGATAAAACTTGCTCTTTACTTTTTTCATTTAAATGAGTACTTTACAAGTTGCCACAGGTTTAATATTACACACAATCAAAAAATTCCTTGCAGCAAAATGGCTGACATCGCTCCTTCGCGCGGCGTTTTCTTGCTTATAAAAGCATATCTACGTGATTGCTCATTAGTAGTTTAGAATGGAGCTATTAGAAGCTACTATATCGAACAAAATTGTTGTGGAAGCCTTAGGTGGAACAAATCATAATTTGCACTGTATAAACTATGCTACTGTACTATGGGAGGATGTACCATTTTGTTCTCAGGTCTTCTTTTCTCAGACTTTTGTCAAATCTAACCCATTGTGTAGGTACAAGTGCAATATTCTAACATGAAATTAATGTTTCATTAAAAAGATGTTACCTTTGGTCATATGTAAATAAATTGCAACTTAAAATCAACATGAAAGTTTCATTGATGAATCACGAATGTCTTTTTCCAGAGTTGTTGCTCAAAATTGGTAATGGGGAGCTACCACAAGATAATAGAAGAATTAATCCTGACAAAATTCTTTGCTTTGTGGTAAATGACCGCCAAAAATTAGGCGACAATATCCCGAAATTAATAATATAAGTTGCAAGACAACATTTTGATTCAAAGAGAAAGAAATAAACCACTGTTAAAAACAAGTTACCCACTAGTGAAAAACAAAGTAAACAACTCTCTTCTTTTGAAGTTTGATGTACTGATGCCAGCATACTACTCTATTACACTGCTCTCATCATGAAAAGGCATTATCCTACAGAAATATATCACTTGCAGCTCTTTGGACTCCCCCCACATAATCTGGTATTGAAATGTCCTATTATTTTATTACGAACCTTAATCCACCCGAACTGTGGAATGATACACGTTTGCAGCTAAAATATTTAAAAACTGATGTAATAGAAAGTTGTTTTAATTACCTGAATTCCCTAATAATCCTACTGATTTACTGTTTAAATTTGAAAGACTACAATTTGCAGTGAAACTGTCTTTTTTCAATTACCATCAATAAATCGCAAGATCAAACATGAAATGAGTGTTTTTTACATGGTAGGTGTTTTTACAACTATATGTAGCCCCTTCACATATAAATATCTAATGAAAAATCTGCTGTTAACATTGTTTATAGATACTTTATAGTTTAGTCTGAGTCAAGATTTTTGGAATGATGTTCTATCTCTTTCGAAGCACCAACAATTGTTCAAAGGCGTCACAGGTATACCTACTAATAAATAACTAATAATATGTAAATTTTGTAAGGGTTATATACAATTTTTAGTCGAACAACTGTTTAAGACCAACTATATAAATGCTCTAGAAAAAAAAAACATATCACTCTCATTTTGATAAATGGTGTACAAGTATCAACCAACAGTTCAATGTGTATTGTCATAGATGCATTGTTACCTTATTTAATCAAATTAGAGTGTAACCGGAAGCAGAGTCATACCACATTCTTTTGCTATTTATGAAGTATACAAAATTTCTAATTATCATCACAATAAGTGCTATAATCAGTAAAGTCAACATGTACATTTCCAAACATTAAAAGTTTGAAAACATCCTATCACTAAACTTGATTCAAGTCCTACCTTCACCTCAAGCTATTTGTTTACAATAAATGGAGAAGAAAAATTAAATGACTACACCAGATCACAATTAAAAAACATACATTGAGAAATGTTCTCTTTGTAGCCCTTATAAATAGATAGGCACATTTAATAAAGGTTGAATTATTTAACACTTGGGATGTTATCTTTGCTGTCATCATACCTTAATCTTTTTGATTCCCTACATAATGCTAAATAAATCAATGCTTTAGACCAAAAATCAAAAGTCTATCAATATTGATTTGTCAAAATTGTAAGGAGGTTTAAAATAACAAAAATATATATTTAAAGATATAAATACTTACATTTTAGAATAAATGTATGGAGCAAAAAGAAGTAAAGATCAAGTAGAAAAAAAGGTGGAGGGGGATCTAGCAGCCATATTAATTAATAATATTTCTACTATAGGAATGGGTGTTTAAAATATATAAGGTTTACTTTGGCATTAAAAAAAATCAAATTTGGTGAGGAGCCACATGACAGAGGTCATCATACAAGTCTTGATACAGTGGATTCTGAGTTCAATCCCCATCCAAGCAGATTTTAAAATGATGATTTTAGATTGCTGTTCTGAGTTTATATGTTGTTGTTGACTTGTCTTTATGTATCCATAACTAAGAATAGTTTTATGACAAGATCTAGTTATGAGGTTTTTGAAGTTGGCCAATGAATTGAAATGTTTATTAGTCTTTTTTACCAATGATCTATGTAGTTACAAATTGTCTGTTAAGAAATTTAAAGTTATTCATATGACCAGCCTTAGTTTTTAATGAATTTTAATACTTTGCAAAAAAAGTCATAAATTGTTATATTTCATATAAATAATTTTAAAAAATGTGTGTTTAGGATTAGGCTACTAAATTGTGTCTCAGGTATAATTTTAGTTTATTCTATTTTAACTTTGTCTCTGTTATTCCAGTATAAGTGTAACAAATAGCAGGACTTGGGAAAAAAATTTGATAGAATAAAGTAATTCTTTAGGAAACTTAGAATATCCTTATATCGAAATATCCCTCATATTTCCACTTTTTGATGGTTTTATTTATCTGTAGAAATAGTATATTTTATGCCAAACTTTATTTATTTATGTAGTTTCTAAGGATGATATCGTTTTATATATCTTTATATATTTTTTTATTTCTGTTTTAGATGGATGAATGGAGAATGATGGAGCATTTTTTGCTGCGGCAGTCAGTGCTACCAGTCTGGCAGCTGATGCAGTTATACCAATCATCAATGACCAAATATTTGTTGATCCCACAGAAGCAGATGAATATCTAGCTTTATTATCAATTGATGATAAAGCAAGCCATGGGGTTGTAACCATCTCCATGCTACATGAACTAAAACAAGTGGTAGATATACAACAAATTGGGTCCATGGATGCTAACTGTATCACAAATATATTGGGTGTTTTGGAATGCGTAAAAATTGTTCCCTTCATAAAATCAATTCTTGTATCTTGTAAAGAATGTTGAAAGAAAAGATGTGGAGGAGAAGGACCGTAGAGAGTTCGAGGAAGCCCTGTATGTTAAAGTTGAAGAGTGGTAAAACGAAATAAAACATTAAAAATATTCAGTACTTTTATTTCAAACATTACATATAAATGATGTTCATATTTTTCCACAGCTTAGAGATGATGTATTAGCAAAAAATGGGTTAGGTAAACTGCTATATGTAAAATAATCATAAAGCTAAACAACAACACATTTTGTTTTATGAGATATATGACATCTTGATACTTTATGCACCTACGTATTAGTCTTCAGGCTTTTCTGGCGGAGGCCCGCACGGTTGTAACATTCTTTCCGTCAAGTTGAATCTCACACGTGCTTTAGATTCATTCTCTACAATCGCAAAATAGTTGATCAAGTCTGGATGTCCCATATAGCTGCAGCAGGAATCCCTGTGCTGGTTTGTCAACCATTCATACTTTGTAGTATCGGCGTGTCCCGTGCCAATATACTTGCTTTGTAAATGTTCCAACTGGCTGTGAATGTTGTATCTTTCACCCATTTTGTATGCTAATCAAATACCTTGAGTTGTTACACGTACGATTAACTACTAAACGAAATGTAGTTATTATGTTATGTAGAACATCAATAAAGTGTAGCTTCAAATCAAAATCATTCTGCGATTTTTTTCGTTTTTACGCCATGGCTTCTTGCTCTTTTAGCCTATCTTTATATCAATCATGACTACAGATTCACAAAGCACAGGATAACGATAGGGATCTACGTTTATATAATCTGAACGTGATAATCTTACGTTTATTGTAATAAATAATTTGTCAAAAGATAGTATCTCCCCTAAAAATCAATGTTGACCAACGTCTGTCATTCGGCGAGTCGGAAAACTGTCAATCCCACTTAGTGTGAACGGGCCCTTTGCAGGAAGGCTGCGAGATACAATTGTACTCTGTGGCTGCGAGTGAGGTTTACAATTGTAGCATAGACATTGAAAATATCTAAGTACTCTGTGGATTAATTAATACTCTGTGAAATAAGATACAGACTACAAAGAGAAACATTTAAAATCTTAATAATTAGCAGGTATTCTGTGTAAAATTGTGAATACAAGACATAGCGACACCGTGACATTTTATAGACACTGTAGCGACATAAAGTTTTCATTGAAGGAATTAGTGTTTACTTTATGAAATTTTCACTCTTTGTGAGAATCTGAAGTTTAGTCATGAAATATGATTGCTATTACGGGAAAGGCACTGTTCGTAGTTGTTTTTGTGGTGGTGTCTGTAACCTGCAGAATACACAAGTTGCCTCTTGTGGTAAGATAATCTGTATTAATTATTAATACGCTTAATTGTATTTGATATTCTGAGACGGTTTTGAATGTGTGCAGTATGACACGTAAGTCTATATAATCGTCTATTTAAAAAACGCTGAGATAACATATTGTTGAAAGCCAATTATTCTTTGGTTGTTTACTTCCTATCCTTACATTAAATATCAGTTGTTCCCACCTGTAACCTGTATAACAGCTTGCATGGTTTGCATACCTTAAATATCTTCTGCAATGACCATTTACAATATGTATTTCCAAGCATTATTTAGGCTGATTTATGCATATTTAATTTCAATTTTGTACTTAGTTGTTGGCTATCCTCTATTGCCCTATTAGGTGGAGGGTGAGTTAGACAAACCTAGTAGAGCCTTTTATGGTGCGAGTCTGGAGGCGATAATGTCATAACTATTTATGCTTTATAAGAGCTATTTTAAGTACACTGTAGTGTATGGGTTGATAGGGAGACTTTTATCTGGGATATTATAACTTGTTCTCAGGGGTCCTAAACATAGCATTCTTGTATGTAAATAATGTAAAGTACATCTCTGCCACCGCCTCCATTAACCTCCGCATCCGCGGAGGTGACCCTCTTAACTTCCGCCTCCGCTAAGATGGCCCCTGTTATAACCCTACAATACATAGTTTACAAATTAAACACCATGATGGAGAGCCAATATTTTAGTATAAATCTAACATGATCAGTCCTATAGAAAACTTTGAGGTGTATACTTCAGTAATAAGAGTGTGGGATTACAGGGCACATCGGATTAGGGCAGGGTTTTCCAAGATGCCACTCTATTATGATATGTGATGTGTAAATGTAAATTTACATTGTTGTTTGTTAAGGAAAACAAATACTAATTATTGTATCATATAATTTTAATATGGGTCTCCAATGTATGTGGTTAACTTTGTTCCTTATCCCAGTAGAATAAATTTATGTCTAGTTTTACTTAAAACAATTTTGAAGGTATCTACATCTTTCACACCGAAATGCAACAAACGCTTTATGTTAAAAATAAGTAGTGGTGGTACCTGCCCAGTCGAACCATACTTGTTTCACTACCTTAGTATCCGACTGCGTCCAAAGGAGGGTGACTTTTTTTAAAGACTTTGCTATAGGTATTATCCAGATTCCTTGCTACAAACAACTTATTTTTCTGTGTTTTAATGAATTTCCATGTTTTAGGATGATGAACGTCATTATGTAGACCTTACTACGTTTGGATTTTTTCAAGGAGGCATCCTTGATGTGCATATGGTGAACTTCAAACTGCCATCTGGTCCTGTTCTTGGAGAAGTATGTTTACCTTTATATAAACTAAACATAAAGGATTTTCTCCTGTGTCGTGGGTGCCATGGACACACAGAGACTAATACACAAACACTAAGACCCAGAACAGAAATCTAAACTCGTCATTCAGATGTTTGTCTGGCCAGGGATCGAACCTGGGACCCACTATGTGTCAGACCGGTATACTAACCGCTCCACCACGTGGGTCATCAAGTAAATATGTGGCATGAAATATAAAAAGTGATTTAACATAACGGTCTTCCATAAATTACATCACAAGAAAAGGGGAGGGGAGTGTGACAAGATGTGACAAACGGGTGGAAAGGGGTATGAAATTTCGAGATGTCACATTTCAATTATATGTAAATGCTTTAAAAACTCATTTATAATTTGAGAACTGCTGTTTTTAATTAAATAATTCCTATATATAAATTTTCAAAATGTACCACACTAGGAAGGGGGGGGGTCACAAATGTGACCAGTTGTGATGTGACAAGGATGGGGGAGGGATCAAAAAGTTGGAAATTCCTGTGATGTAATCTATGGATGGCCCCTTAATGCTTTGCATAAACTGTATTATAATGATTTCTTGTTTACTTTCAGTATGGATTCACTTTGGATAGAACTGTGAATGATGCTATTAATCCTTATTTAGAAGTTCATTCCGATACATGCATATTAAAGGGTATGGAAAAAAGCAGCCCACTCTTGTCACCGCACCACCCTGCAATTGTGTTTCTGAAAATGGATTTCAATAATTTAAGGTGGGCTCATTAAATTTATATTATCCATTCATGTGTAAATTTTTCTGTCATTATTAAACAGTGCAGTGCAACAAATATTTTCTACTTACAATTTAATGGATTTACTTATGTATTGTGTATTGGTATAAGTTCAGGCAAGTTTATTTGCAATTTGAATGCTTACTTTCTGTATGTGTATTTTGAAATATTATTAATTGTTTGTGGGTATTCGACTTTGTCAATAATCTGTTTTAGGTCAGACTACACTACATAGGTTTTTTTTTTATTTGATTCAATCCATAACATGCGATTATAGTACAAAAGTCAAATATCTGTAAGATGATTTATGTATATGTATGAAATGAATGGTAAAACTTTGCTAAATATGCCAACTTACACAGATGAAATATCAATTTCCTAGAAATGTTTACATGCTTATAAATAGGTTTCTAATAATTGCTGTCATTGCACTGAGATAAATTAAAACCCTTGATCATTTTTATTTATTTTTGACACTATCTTCTAAATATTGGTAGAAGTATGGTTCGAAGGAAGAGGTACAAAAATGAGGAGGTTCTTAATGTAATTGTATTTATTTGTGTAAAACTTTTTGGGTTTTTTGATGGAAGGGTGTGGTTGCCAGTTGTCTTAGGTACATATGAGGAGACCTACTTAGTTCTCAAGAGTAGGCATTTTTGATTGGCTTAAGGTAGAACGCTGTCATATATGGACATGGTTACAGATGACCTCATACAGCATTGACCACTTAGGTAGGTACCCCTCAAGTGCACTGCACCCACATTTCCTACCTCAATCCCAACTTTTGCATTAAACAACTGTTGCTATTTATGAATTATTGTAACAATTATGAATTAGTGTCACATATCAAAACAACAATTAGTTCAGTAGAAACAGTGTTTTGTATGTCATTCTAGGAGGATAATACTATGTAAATACGTGTACTCAAATTTAATGTATTAGTCATTCTTATTCGTCATTATGTCATATAAACTATGATATAATGACGAAGTAATTTTTTGGTGTGTGTACCTCTAAAACGGACACATATGAAACATACTAACACACTACATCGTATCATTTTTACATATCCAATTATGTATAATACACTGCAAAGCATCAGATTCATTTAATTGTATGGAAATGTCTTGTATGGGAAAGAGAGAGTTTTGCATTACTTGCAATATTTACAAAATTCCTGATAATGACTATCATATATCAAGGTTTCAACTTGATACAATTCAGTAGCATACTGCACTGCGAATATCTTGATTGACTATGTTTTGTTATGCATGTAATTTTATTTTTAGATTATCTATGAGCCATTGACCATAAAACATTATTTTTCTTTTATTTTCCTAATCAATTTATTAAGCTCGTGATTACGTTTATGTAGCTCTGCTCCTGCTCTTCTAAACTTTTGCATAGAATATTTTTTAAAGTCTTGATAATTTTTTAAAGTATTTTATTCTAATGTCATTGTTTCTTGAGATAGTGAATAGGTGCAGCCGTGGGACAATAATTATACTTTCGCTTGCATACCAAAATGGAGGCAACATAACGCTATGAATTTATTATCATTATTTTTTAATCACTGCTACTTTTTAAAATTTAATACAGTCTTAAATTTTACATTGATTTAATCACAAATTTAAGAGCTGCCGGTATAAAGAAAGAATTGTGAGTGTTAAGAAGAATATCATTGAATTTTAAGATTTATTTTCACACTGAGGCCTCTAAATAACGCATTGGGATGCTTAGCTAGCTGGCGTATTAAAACTTACTTAATATTTACTGGAAAGGACGAGGGCAAATATACTGTAGTAATCCGACTAAGATCATAAATCGCAGAACGTGTGATTGATATATTCAACTTACGGATTTGGAGAATATTATTTATTGTTATGTATTCTAACTGTTTATCATAGTACATAGTAGGACTTATAAAACATAGGTACAGGTATTACAAAGTGTTCTAGTCAGCTTTCGGCGAATAACGAAACTATATATAGCGATGCTGTATCTGGGTATTATTGTCTGCTGCTGATTGTAATAATTATATTTTGCATGGCATTTTATATCGATTGAAACTGAAATTAGCTGCTATATATTTTTTACCGACTGCAAAATGTCCGCATGTACCGCTAACTTCTTGGAGTGATATTTATTGAACTGATATGTTCTTACCTTGAAATATGGCCCGTTTTATCGGCTCCAGTATTCATATGAAATACTATACGTTTGCATAAGTAAGCATAAGTTTGACTGCAGCTGTGGTAGTTCGTATATTGGGCAGATAAATGAGACATATAAAAATATGCCAAATGTCACGAGCTAAAAACCATCTACAGTGAGTACCCGTTATGTAATACAAAGGTATATTTATATAATATCTGGAAATAGGGCGAGCGCTTGAAATTACTGGGAGTAGACGGGGTATCAATCGCCGATCCAAATGACATTATCTAACCTAGATTTCTAGGCAAAGATGGCTACATCAACGTATAATACAATTTATTGCGTTATAAGGTATCTAGTGCAATGATTGGAAATAATGGACGCTATTCTCTCGAGAGCAGAATGGTTATTAAATAAGAATTTAATAAATTTCGACTGTCATATTAGGCCACCGTCTCAGTCCTCGGAAGTGGCAACGCATGTGATTGACTTCAAGTAGTAACTTTATCTTTATCTTTATGAAGTTGCTTAGAGATTTCCATCAGGGGGGCTGTACGCTCGTATGCTACTCGTATAAAAATATAATGTAATATAATAATATATATAAAATTTAATAAGGCTGAAGTAAGCCTATTATTAAAAGTGATAGAACTATATGTGGTACGACTTTAGAGACATTATCGATACACATTAAGCGCTGCTGTGTTCTGGTTTGAAGGAATTGAAGGGAGATGTTTATAGGAGAAGTGTATCGGAGGCGTTCCAACTTAGAAGTAAAAACGCATCTGTGGACAACCTCAGGTAGACTCTGGTCTTATCTGGGGTTGATTACAGATGTCCATGGGTTGCAGTGGCTACTTACCATCAGGTGGGCTGCAGGCTCGTTTGATACTTCCATACTATATATATATATATTCTTATTGTTTTATTGCAGGCTGAACATAACCTGCGAAGGCGAGGTGTCAGCTCTACATCTGTACCAGAATCGGTCGATGATACCGAGCGACAGGAGTAAACGCCAATCGCAGTACATGTTTCTGAACAGACTTCGACGATCAATACATGGTAATTATAAGATCATTAGCGTATTTATCAAATCATAATCCGTAAAAACTCCTGAATCGCGGGAGTTTGTTACCGCCGCCCATATGCCGCGAATACAGAAACCGTGAATGACTAGCAGTATTCAAAAAAGCTGATGCATTAACAGAGGGCGTGGTATCTGTTTAAAATTCCTAAATAATGTAAACCGAAACCATCCGAAACTAACGGATAATCCGAAATAATTACAAATCCGTAATCTGTATAATATTATTCCTATATCCGTAACTAGATCCCAAATTTCATGTCCATAACATCCCTATCACAAAGTTATAAGCGAATCAGAAGTCTGTACTATTTTTTTAATTGTCTTTTTCAGAGGGCGATAGAATCGACGAGAGACTGGGTCCACAGTGTTCATATGCCGTGTTGCCGATAGTTCGAGAATCACGAGATGGTTTTGATTACTACAACACTAGTGTCAGTATTTTATTTACTACCTAATTTATGATCTAAATTTTATATATTTTAGAATGCTATACTAGTAAATATACTAGCTTTCATTTAATATTGCCATATTGTCGTGATATTAAAAAAAGTCATCGCCTCCCCCCTTTCCCCCCCTTATTCGCAGGCGTAATTTTTTTAAATATATAATCTATATGACTCTCCAAATTGAGACGATAATAATGATATGTCACATAATGGTATATCACAATCCGTTAAGCCGTTTGGGCTGTAGGGCGTGCCAAAGAAATGGACATACATACAAACAAACATACATACATACGCTCGAAATACATTACCCTCCTTCTGACGTATTCGGGTAAAAGTCAAAAAAAAAAAACAGAACATGATGTCATTCGAATCTAACTTAAATTAAATGAAACAGAATAGTGATGGCAGGGAAGCAACAGAATGTACAGAGAATTTGCTCTGATAAGTGCACGTAAATATCAATAAACTTATGAAATAATGATTGACGGTAGTTATTTATTTCAGTTTGCGATGTATGTCGCGTCGGATAAGGAGGAAGGCCTCTACAACCTGTATTTCCACAACTGTCCGCACAAGGATTCCGATCCAGCTATTAATGTTATGGTCAGTATAGTATCTATATCATATAACACCAATTTTTTTGTGGATATTGGACATGACTAAGGAATTCAATGTTGGATAAATTGAATCCCTTAGTCGTGTGCTGTACCATATTCCCCTAAAGTTTATTTATGTACTGTATTCTTCATATCCGTAGCCAACTATGGTAGATGTGTCAATTACATCTATCTGGGATAGGTGTAGGCAAGACTTCTCCAGTCGTTGGTCAAGGAGGGCGGGAGACAAATGATATATAGAGAGCAGAAGAGGGTTTTGTATTTAAAGAGGGGGCAATAGCTGACCTTCTTGGCGACACCCTTTGATCCATTTACTTCAGTGGACTTATAACCATTATTTTATGTTACTTTTTCTCTTAATCAGTAGGAGTCAAAGTGAACAAAGTGTCTTTAAATTAGTACAAAGAGAATTCCGGCGAAGCATGAGTGAGACCTCTGGTGTTGGAAATATGTCTTATCACTAGGTGTAGTTATAAAGACTAAAAA
>MOOZ01000646.1:767766-780635 GCA_002930495.1 Cecropterus lyciades | reverse complement strand
TAGATATGTATGCATTAAGATCCTAATTTCAAATATTATTATTACATAACTCTTTCAAAATTTAAATATGTACATATAGTATGTTAACGCACTGAAGAAATGAAGGTGTCGAACAACATTTTGTTTATTTAAATTTATCTTATAAATTCCACTGATTAATATGATAGATGTTTGTTTTCTTTTTAAGATGAAAATGATAACTTAAAAAATTAACTTTGATTTATAATTGAATTCACTTATAAAGAAGTGCCTGTATCGATGCCTTTTTAGACTGTCTACATATTTTACATATCCATATTATCTATTAAAGTTTCATTATCATTTGAACATTAATGTTAGTGTTTGTTGTCTCTTGTCCCTTTTTACCATTAGACATTTGACAGTAAGGGAAACATCATCGATTATGAAACCTAAACTTTAAGACAAGTTCTATACATATGGTTATAAATAACTAAAATAGTATCAACTTGCAAGCAAATAATTATTCAGGCCTTACATACGAATAAGTCGAAAATTGGTACCAGTTGGATGTACTGGTAAATAGAATCTTCACTGATTTATCCAGGCTCGTTAGAGACAGGGCGTTATTATTTAAAGACTATATCAAAAATAAAGAACTTAAACTAAATGTTATTATCTTATAATCTAATACATTATTTTTTTGAAACGGCTATTTGTTATCTGGTTTCATTGTGTATTAGAAAATATGTGACACGATTTAGATCCATTAACATGAATCATTCCATTCTTTGATGTAGTGATAAAATATATAATCATTAGATCATTCAATAAATTATCATTCAGTCATTGAAGGAAAATATTTTACGATACACCGTCGTAACTTATAATATATACTAAGATCTAATAGTTTTGGCATGATTTTAATATCGATGTTTTACTTGATAAAATATGTACGTATTACCTTTAGTAAGCCATATTTATAGTGAATATGAAATAGTGAAATAGCTTCAGTCTTGTGTACACCTCATATCATTGTTTGTTACATAAAGCCGACATGTAATTCCTACTTATTATTGTGTGAATATTTTGTAGAACTTAATTATAATCTGATAATGTGACTTAATTAACAGATGAGAAATGAGTACCTATATAACATTTACAGAAATCATAAAGTGCGCATAATCACAAAAAAAGTCAATAAGCTCTTTGCGGCAGATTAATATTCAATCTGAATTAGTTAATCAATTTTCTTTCAATTTGTAACGCGTGTGCCAGTTATTTGATATTATATTTTCGGTTAAAATGTACAGTAAGTAGGTACAATGTATATTTGTTCTAAATTCTGTGGCTAAAATTGTGTATGTCTCGAATATACAATTTGAGCCTTCGCCACGCCTTAAAAATGTCTCGTAATTGCACCAACTGTTAGTATATTGTTTATATTGTTCATTATTTGAGCTTCTCCTAGCAGCCTTGAGTTATAAATTAAATTGGTTATGTAAAATTCATTACATAATAACTATTTGTATGTTCGCCCAATAAGTGTGTAAATGTATATTATTGTAATATTGTACAAATAAATGAAGATCAGTAAAAGTGTTATTTTTTTAAAGTCCTCTAAATAAAATTCCTTGTATCGTGATTGTTTTAGACACATAAATACCTAAAATACAAATCCTGAAAAAAAAAAATGTCTTTTTAATAGGTATGTTACGGGTATTCAGGATTTGTGGTTTTTAAATTTCTTCCTGCCGATAGTATGTAAATCACAAATAATGCAAAGTTTGGTGCGTAAGGATACAGTTAGTGTTGTGTGCAGTGTTATGGAACCTAAAAAAGAAAAACGAACTAGACGTAGGGTAGGTACCTATTTAGATTAATCTATTGCTCTTACTTGTAAACGGTTTCTTTCCGTCGCCGCAGTTTTGCCGTGACCACGATCCATGTAACTTGGACGAAATATTGGCAAAAAGATTTTTTTGATTTGATCCGTAACATATTAAAATGTATCAAATTGCGATTCAATTAGTCTAAAATCAGAAATTTTGTCATTTAGATGTCTGTCTGATCATAATAGATGACATATCGTCGTTTAAGTTATATCACCGCGTAAGTCATTTTTGGAAAAATTTTTGGAGAGACAAAAACCGATTAATTTTACATAGACGCAACTAAAGTTCCACTTTGTACTTTTAATTTTCCATTATTTAAAGGTATTATTGTGTCATACCTTTATTCTCTTTGGACAAAACGACTCGTATTTCGATTCCAATGACGATGATTTTCAAAATGTCATTACCGCCAAAAAATGGCTTACGCGGTGCTAGAACTTAAACGACGATATGTAGGTTAAGGTAAACAATACAAAACAATACGTTTAAAAAATAAAAGTATTATTTTATAATCGTCAAAAACATGTATAATTGTCATCATATTGAGTATTTCTTAGATTATTTTGGGTTTTCTGTTTTTATAGTCACGATGACACGATATCGTCGTAAATTTTAGTACGCATCTACATATAACGAATAGCGGAGGACAACCGTAATCGATATCAAATAAGCAACAATAATGTCATTCATTTAGTACTTATGGTCTTTTTAATTGTACCTGCGGACACAAGACCTGGCGTCCAGCCAGACATTCCAAACGCTGGATGGCACGCTCGTGGTGTAAATTTCTCGTAAGTTGTATTTGTTCAGCTCGCTAATCGCATTTGCGAACTCTTTTATCGTCAAGTAGGAAGTGATGCGTGCCGACGTACTCTGTTTTCGCATGTCAAACAAACATTTTTATCAAAAGAATTATCTCTGCATATGAGGTGCGTGAAATTTCAACAATCGGTACACTGGGATAATTATTGTTGAGCGTTATATTCTTTTATAAATTACAAAGAATTTCCACGCGGTCTTGACAGCATGGGTCTGTGTGTAGAATGTTTTTTACGCACGAATCTTACGTATTTTTGAAAAAAAAGAAATTATCTGTCCTTTCAACTGAATTTTAAAAGAATCCAGCCGTTTCTATATAGGTTTATAAGAAACAAAAAGTAAGGGCACTGTTTTTGAGTCGTAGATTCTGCATTTTAGTCGTAGAGCAACAGGCAAATGCATTATGCATTAACTTAGTAAATACATACTTATTATTACGATAGTTAACTTCCAACCCCTATTAATTTTAAAATATATTCTTACTTAAGTACTAGGAAACCTTTAATACATGTGAAAATATAAATTTCACCTACGATATGAGCATTTTAGATCGAATTTTACGCTTCATTTGCGTTTTAGAGAGCAACCTGATTTAGCCGAAGTGTGATTTACATAAATGTTTTAGTTAAATATGTTAATTGCTTTCATCTGGCGACCTTCACGTTACAAATGTACCTAAATACTTGACGACGTATGGTCGGAACGGTGAAGTTCGAATAAAAACAAAGTCAAGAGCCTCGAGCGCCGTTGGCCTGCAGCCACGGACACGTGGCGCGGAGCGTCAGGAAGCTCGTCGCGACGTAAACATGCCTATTTGCACAACTGATCTTGGCCAGATCTTGACCCATTAACACGGGAGGCGATGTCAGAGCTGTGTCGCTTTATGTATTTTTAGCTGGCAGGCGAGAGCGGGGTTCCGTGGAGTCGGAGAGGAGCGTGCACCGAACGACGCCCGCGGACCATTCGACGGGAACGCCGCGCGCTTGGACGCAGCATGTCCGTGGAAAAATGACAACTCGAGGCATAAGGCGGAAGAAGTCGTCGCTCTCCGAAGTGAAAGTGGCTGTTATCGGCGCTCCATCGGTCGGCAAAAGCGGTACGTGCTGGGCTGCCGTCCGGGACCCGGAGCTCTCAGGGTCCTGGTTGTCGATATTAGTGAGTGCTTTTCGAAATTCGTGGGCGCTAATTGTAGGTTTCTTTGTTTTCACCTGTGCGAATTTAATTGAATCATAAGTTGTATTTTTCACTAAAATTCAAAAGTGTTATCACTAATCAAAATCAAAGGAGGAAGTGAAAAGTGAAAAACGGGTAAATATGAGGTACCATAAAAGTTATGTGGCAATATAATAGTACAAGTTAAAGCTTTAACAATATTTTTGTTAGACAGCTATACAATCGTGCGGGTCTTTTATCTTTACGACTAAAACTCATGATTTATGAATAAATCCGCGTGTTCATAATTCCAGATTGACTCGTCGGTTCATTTTTCTAACATCATCCGGATATTTCGATACTGGTCAGGTGTGAACGTTTATCCAAAACTGTTTGAATTATCCTAATTAATTAATGTACATTGTTTTTGAATCTCGATCGGTATGCGCAGGTTAGGCTAATATAGGTATTTTTCATGTAAATAAGGTTAGGTCAGGTTAGGCTAATATGCTTATGCATAAATTAACAACTTCTACTATAAGAGTACCTACCTATACGATTAGAGATTAATGCTATAAGCCTACCGTCACTTGATTATTTTATAAATACCCACCGCAATTTTTTTATTTAACTTGTTAGTTTGAAATTTCGTGTTCAATTTCCTACCAATTAAATCTATGATTTTGATTACGAACTGATTAGCCGCACTTTGATTGACGTGACTGCGGACAGTTCTGTGGTAGGTATATAGATGCTTTCTTACTGCAATTAAATCGGCCACATGAAATCTTATAAATATATATCTATTCCTAAGCAGATGAGTTAGATAGGCAATAAATATATTTTTTCGACAACAAAGGTGCCTATGTAAAAAAAAAACGTAAAGATTTATGTTATAGGTATGTATCTATAATATATAGTATGTGTAAAATTTTTATATATATTTTTTTATGGATTTATTTAAAATACATAAAAACCTATACCAGAATGCAAGCAACGCGTGTCTGTAGGTACATGTAATCGCACAAAAAAAATATTTGGTGGATGATAAGTAATAATATAAATCTCTGTATTTTTTCTGTCTGTCTCTGTGTTTGTAATTGCGTTAAACTAAAACTTGTTTCATTAAGGGTTGAAAATATACCTATTACTTTCATTAACTTCATTAACTCTATCAAAAGTTATTACAAATCTAAGTTTTTATATTTTTAAAACGCGGATGAAACCTCAGGGCGCAACTAGTGAATAATAATATTAATAAAGGTAAGCCAATCCATTTTATATAGATTTTACCGTAAAATCTGACATATATCAATCCCTGTCATCTTATCGGTATATAATTAATGCAATTAATTATGCGGTAGGTACACAAGGCGACAGCGATGAATACCAGATACCAGAAGACTCTTTTGGTTGATTACATGTCTTCGTGTAGGCACGTGCGTCTCTATCGCTATTTAAGAGCTAAATGTAGGTAGCATTATTCCACACACTGACTTCCACACATGGATAATTAAAAACTTCGATGGAAATTTGAACGTGTAGGTAACCGTTAAAAGATCATCGCAAAATGACGTTAGTGAGAAAAAATAATAAATATACGCAAAAAAGTCCATCTACCCACATTTGTATCAAATCAGTCAAACAGATCATACCTATATAAAATCCCGAAAACGAAATAAAATCGGAGCCAAATTGTTGAAAATTAAAAGATTGGTTCCTTAATTGCTGCGTACGGCAGCAGATTTCCAGGCTTATATGTAGCCACTGGCGAATCCAAGATTTTCGTTTGGGAGAATTTGACCTGCCAGAAAGTAGGCATTGGGCAGGTCAAAGCATTTGATGATGAAAAAGGTCTTCCTGACGGAAGGACGATGCTTTCTTGTTTCAAAAATGCTTACGAGAGTTTGGGAGAGGTTGAGCTCGCCCAAACTCTCGCGACTTAATACACGCACACAAAATAATTCAAACATTTAACCCTTATGGGTGGAATATAAAAAAACCCTTTTCAGTGAGTGTCTAAAAATAAAGCTTTTCATCACAAAACGAATCTTTTGTCCCAATTTCATGATCCTAATCTTTGGATCAGCTCTGCGATCATTAGTCAAAAGTATGTATTCCTTATATACGCTTTTATTTCCGCTTCTATATATATAGATAAGAAGTCTATTTAGTTTCTTCGCCTAATAGTGAAATGTGCCTACTAGTATCCCGCCTACGTAACTCCGCACCTGACCTTATTGACGTCATGTCGTATATTACAAATAAAACACATTTTATATTTATTTTAAATGCAATATTTGTATAACTCGCAAAAGTAGTAACGGTTGTAATATAATTATACGGCTAACTTTTATTTGTAGCGGCCATCCTAGTCCTCGGGAGTAGCAACGCATATGTGACATTATATGAATTCGTTTGCAAATGCCGCCTGTGGAAGGCGGCGATGTCCACTTACCATCAGATGGATTGCATGCTTGTTTGTTACTTAATTCCTAGAAGAAATACTTAAGCTTCATAGAAACATTCCATCCGGATTAAAGTTAAAACTACAGTAGGATATAAGAAATGTTTTGTAATTGACATTTTCATTACAAAGATTCGCTGAGCTTTTTATTTTTTATATGATGTAGTTGGATTATTGATTAATAAATGCAGCGAGCAGAATTATTGAATTTGTTAAAAGCACTGCGAATTGAATATTTAATTTATGTTTATCGAACTTGTGTTGAATGATTACAGTACCTATCAATATTAAGGACGTGGATAAGTTAAAATATTGTACAAAATAGTTCTATAACCCATTGGATCTATATAAAAAAATTAGGGTACCTACAAATTAAAAAAATCGGTGTGCTCATTTTTTTTAATTTGTGCGCAATTCACATACGTGATTTCACATACTTAATTGTGCGCAATTCACATACGGCATAAGTGAAACTTCTGAGATGTGAGAATGAGATTGATATAGATTATCAGGAGCATTAGGATAAATATAAAGTTTATTATAATTTACCAAACTTAAAAAAATATATATATTTTAATGTGAAATTTTATAAATCTAACATACTTATATACCTACCGTGTAATGTATTCTATCTAATCCTTTTGTCGACATATATACATTTATGAATTTCTTTCTTTATCTTTATCTATTTTTCATTTTCGTTTCATCGAATTTCCAATCACGTTCTAAAAAAAATTTCAGTTGAAAAATATGCTAAGGTACATCAGGCGTTATAATGCAGTTCTTAGGAGTAGCAAAGCCTTCCACAAAACAAAGCTCCTGTATTGTTTAATGTTGATGACAGATGTCTATAGGCGAAAGTGTCCACTTAATATTACTTAGACCTATTTGTACAAAATACATCCGCTGAGCGTCATTACTTTCCACGTTTAGTAAGAGAAGCAATAGAGATCAAAAAATATCCTAAGAACTTTAACAGAGAAGATGGTTTTAAATTAGCGCAAACGTGGAATCCAGTGGTTAGTTTATGTAAATCACAAATAATGCAAAGTTCGGTGCGTAATGATACAGTTAGTGTTGTGTGTGGAAACCCAAAAAAGAAAAACGAACTAGACGTAGGGTAGATACGTTAATCTACCATTAGTGCTTGTCAACGGTTTCTCCCCGCCACCGCAGTTTCGCCGTGACCACGATCCATGTAACTGGGTCGAAATATGGGCAAAAAGAAATTCAAAACAGAATATCGTGAGTACCCGTAACATATTAAAAAGTATCAATTCCGCGATAATATTAGTCTAACATCAAAACACATAAGGTCACAAAAAACTAGTAAAGTGTTGATATAAGTTAATATTTTGTGTGTTGTCTGTTTTGAAGAGCAGCTCTCCTTTTTCCGTAGATGTCGTTTGAAGCAAAAGCGGGATATTTTTATGAATTATTTAGTCTAAGCAGCGATATGGAGAATTTAAATAATTGGTACCTATCTAATATTACTTTACACTAAACTATTAGAAATTAAATATTAAAGGGTAGTTTTTAATTTTAATTCAATTATTGTATTTGCCTGTGATACCTACTCTAAATCAATTAATTTAAGTTTGTGTTCAGAATATAGGTATGTAGTTTATTGTGTTCAGATTTACATTACGTAGGTGGTGTTACAGGAGTAAACAGTCAGTTAAAAGACTGCTATAATAATTTTGCACATGTTACAATCTGTTTCAACAACAATAGGTATCACAGTTTTATTTTAGCTAAGAATATTTTAATAATGATACGTAGTAGATAGACTTGCTTTTGAAAACAGTTTTCATTCACAGTTTCATCGTCAACCCATTACTGTCCCACTGCGAGGCATGGATCTTCTCTCAGAATGAGAGTTTTTAGCCACTGCGCTGGTCAAGTGCGAATTGGTAGACTTCACACACTTTTGAGAACTCCTTTTTTTAGAGAACTCTGAGGTGTGCAGGCTTCCTCACGACTTTTTCCTGCATCATAAAGCAGTGATAATTAATTTCTAATACGCAGATAATTTTAGAAAAATCAGTGGTGCCTGGAATTCGAATATCGGACCCTCGATAAAGAGGCCGAGTTTCAACCATTTGACTTTCACTGCTCATTCACAGTTTAAGCAAGTGATTAATTATTTTTAATAAGCACATAACTTGCGTGTTTGATTGTAACAAGCGCGCGAGCTCGTCAATATAATGTAATATCCACAGTAGCGGATTAACGTATTTGCTGCCAGTAGGTTTAGGCTATTCAGTCGCGAGGCCGATATTGACATCGTCGCCGCCCGTTTAGGACATAAGTCAGCAAACCCATTTAAAAAATCAGCGAAAAAAAAGGTCGCAGGATCTAAATAATCTGCCGCATCCAAGACATGCCACCCGAGGAGCCCTATGGTGAAAAGAATCGGCAAGATATCATCATATTTGCCGCCCCTGAAATCTGCCGCCGTAGGCTTCAGCCTACTCAGCCTGCTGGGGAATGCGCTACTGATCATCCAACTAGCAATATAAGCGTTTCTAAGTATTCTTTTAGTGTTTTGCAATGCTGCTTTTGCGAATAATTGGAAACAACATTAACTTAGAGGGCAAGATATGCTACGAAAAATACTTAGGTAGTCTTTATTAAAACTCTGAAATCGTACAGTTAGAACTAACGAGTCCTGGAACCTATTCCTCATAATCGTACCATATTTTGTTCAATTGAATTTAAAATAAAAAAAACGGCTAAGTGCGAATAAAAAATGGCAAAAAATTCATGTTTGTTTTGTTCGAGCCCGCGTGTAGTAAATATTTATTTTATTCTTTTAAAGCGTCTATCTGTTGTCGTTATTAATATCGAGCATAATAACACGTTTGTCGTATGGGAGACGCAAGTACGAGTCGCACTTGGTCTGTTTTTTTAGTATTTGTTATAATAGCGGTAATTGATATAAATCAACTGTGAAATTAAAACTGTCTAGCTATCACGGTTGATGAAATACAGTCTGGTGACAGACAGAGGGACGGACGGGCGAACGGACGAACGGATGGATGGACCAACAGACAGACAAACGGAGAGCGGAGTCTTAGTAATAGGACCGTGTAAACACTTTTGGGTACGAAACACTAAAACCAAACGAAGACGTCCTCGTAACTTTCGAATAAATAGTTGGGTATAAAAGAAGTGACAAGTTGTACCTATTAATTGGGTGTTTATCATCCTTCACGTATTCCACATACCATAGCCCAACACAGAACTAACGAACTAAATAACATTTTGTCGAAATGCGACTGTGTTGTATAAATGCCGGATAGGATGAACCTATTTCGGTCCATATTGCTCGGAAAACTTCCTAACATTTGTTTGCAATCAACCTACTTGTTTTCCTATCCGCATCTCCGAATTAAAATATTTACAATCCCATCCTAAGTAAAAATTATGAATTAAACAAATGAGCCAAAGCGCTACAAATAGAAAGATTAATAATAAATTTATTATAATTGATGATTAATATTTAAAAATTATGTAGGTATATACGTTTACCGAGAACAGAACGGGCTATCATTAAATGCAACTATAAACTACTCTAAAGATATAAGTTAAAAGCAGATTCGCAAATTATTATGATCAGCTTCCTAAGAAGCTGCAATGAAGATGAGGATTGGTAGGAGGATTTTACATTTCTTATTTATTTTGTCCCAATTCTTTGGCTCTGTTTTATGGCTCGAGTATCGAGGGAGCAGTCTTGACCCGGCTCTTCAATGTGTATCAATTTTAGCCATCCTCGGTTCGGTGGCTACTGTATTGAATCATATTACTGCATGTGGGCTGTAGTACTTTCAAAGCTTTAACACGATCGGTTTAGCTTCGTTACATATCTAATTTTGGCGCGAACATTGTTATTGGTGCGCACACTTCAATATGTATATGGGTCAATGAGAATAAATTTCAATGCACTAGCGTGTAACGAAAATACTATACGCATACTTTGAATACATTTGAGTTCATGATTGTCTTGAGAAATTCGCGAGGATGTTGAAACACTTGACATTTTTAAATAAACTATTTTTCGAGTAGGTGCCTAACTACGCAATTTAAGAAGAAAGTGTGTGTCAGTTCCGACACACGACTGCAAATTACTTCTTAAGTAAGATTGTCTTAACAACACGAAATTAAATTTAAATAAGTCGGATAACATCTTTATCCCTCCCGTCACACCAGAACAACAGCGCTTATTACTAACGTTGTTTGGTAGAACTAGGTGTAAAGATGATGCTTCAAAGATCGAACCTCAGTGCGTTCTACCTTTTTAATTATTCACCACCTTTTGATTACACAGTCAAACAGAATAACCTAAAAATGCGCTGTTAGACAAGTTTACGTAGTAAAACGTACTCAAACTCTTTACGAGTTAAAACCTGCCATTTTAACGCTTTTATTCATGCCGACCATTCGACTTTTTGTTTACAAAACCAAATCGACATTCGTTAAAAGTGTTGTTACGTGTTTTCACTACATTTTTACGCGCATACATCTCGTGATTCTACTGTCATTAAAATAAAAATAGATAGGTACCTATATTAGTGGGCCGAATCGTACATTGTTCTTTCGCGTAAAAATCCGGGCCATTCCTTCCTAGATCTTGTTTTCTTACTCAGGTTTGAAATAAATTCTGCAACAGGATGTCTTCATTTAATAAGTTGCCTTATAATTTTATGTTTATTTACCAAATTGGTGTAATGGTGTACTAATGTGCAGGTTTATCTCATCACAGTGGTTTCTTACCGAATCTAAACTGTGAAGGTCTAATGTGGATTGATTGGACTCCTAAACTACTGAACCGATTTCGATCAAATTTGTACACCGTGTGCAGTTTGATCCAACTTGAAAGATAGGATAACTTACATCTATACAAATTACGTGCCACGTTGTTTGCCTTCTATAAACTCCTAAACTACTGAACTGATTTCGATCAAATTTGCACACCGTGTGCAGTTTGACCCAACTTGAAAGATAGAATAGCTTATCTTAATATATATATATATGAGTACATTACTTTTTTTGTCCGCTATGGACTTCTAAACCACTAGGTATCTATGTAACCGCGATCATGTTGTAATTTGTTGGGTGATTTTTCTGTTAGATGCTTTTAGGGTTTCGTACCCAAAGTGTAAAAACGGGTAAAATCCCTATTACTAAGTCTCCGTTATCCGTCCGTTATACGCGGTCAAAACATAACCCTCCTTTTAGCAGTTGGGTAATAAACCCTAAAAAATAATTAATGCCCAACGAAGTGGGCACGGGTCTGCTAGTTTTATATAAGATACGCCGATAAATAAATAATATATAAGTTAATAATATTATCTACGCTATGAAATCCATACAATGTGCCTGCTTATCCAGGTTTGGCCTATAGCCAAATTATGAAAGACAGCATAATCTACACATGTCCATATTATTTACGTTTTCCCATTATACTAAACAATACGCAGATTTTAACTGAACTCGGGATTTATAACTACGGGGTTATCCGGTAAAAATATTGCTTAATGCTTTTAGCGATGCATTACTTTGGGAAGTGGTGTTTTAAACCGAAAATAAATTATTGATTACAGATTATTGTTGGAAGTTTTGATTAGTATCGGTATGTGCATATTTAAACAGGTTACGTGTGTTGTTGAAATATAAAGGATTAAGGTCTTGGTAATGTATTGTCCTGACGTCTTAGATCACGAGTGTTTTATCTTACATCGTTCACATGTTTTCCTAACCTCTAACATATACCATTGACGTCGCAATCCCTTATTTGCAATGCTTATACGAGTCTAAAAATTACTCGACTATTATCCAACTTACTCGTGCCAAGTTAAACTGCGGATAAGTAAGAACAACTTAATATAGTAACTACCAAGGATGTTATGCAGCTCCGTAACCATAACCGAACATATCGGATATCCGAAATAAAAAAATATCTGTAACTGTATCCGATATAAAGGTTCTGGTTAGTTTCGGATATGTTTCGTGACATGTTCTTTTTAGTTTTAGTAAATAACACACATAAAAAATAATTAATAAGTTATAATAATAACTGACATGACTGAATGTTTTAGCAAATTATAACATAGGTACATATAAAACCAAATTATTACTTTTTTATTTTAAGTTTAAAATTCCTTAAAAATATAATATCCGTAGCCGAAATAACGTAAAACTTATCCGAAACTAACGGATAATACGAAATAATTACATATCCGTAACCTTATCCGAAATCGGTATAATATTATGCTTATATCCGTACCCAGATCCGAATTTTCATATCCATAATATCTTCTGGTAACTACATAATAACATATAAACATTATTCATGTATGTATGTTCACAATGTTTCAGGAAATATGTTATGAAATGAATGTGGAAGTTAGATTTGAAAATGTAACGGTATCCTCATATAAACACCGTAATGCCATACAAGCGGTTCTAAAATGAGTGTAAATTCAACGTAAACCACATTTGTGGATTTCATTAGGCACGATCGCTTGGTTTATAGTTTGCTCTGGGTAAATATGCTGATATCACTTTACCATAAC